>PVKM010024106.1:0-20683 GCA_004027735.1 Carollia perspicillata
TAACTAGAATACAAGGCAGTAAACAACAGAGTGGACAAGTATTGAATGTGGCCTGAGTGTGATACTAACTAGCCTCGAGGTTACACTTGGAAACACACGTAATGTAATGTTGGCTGCTTTGAAAACCCCCTCTCAAGATCGGCATCATAGGTGTTTAAATGGTCCCGCCCAAGCAGCTGGAGGCAAGAGAGTAGGCCAGGTGGAAGGGCTGTTTGAAACACTGTCACACCTACATACGCGGTGCTCACACAAGTATGTAGGGACAGCTACAAAAAGAACATATATATATCATCTGTCCTTTGGTTAATGGCTATAGCTACTGTTTTAAACAATATACTTTCATATAAAAAGGAATTTGTATAATCCCAGAAAAATCAATTTAAGGATTAATAGTAATTCAACAAAGAATCTTGCCATAGGCAATTTTCTTATTTACTAATTGTCTTTTCTCTAAATATCTATAAAGCTCTTTAGCGATTAAACAGACATCTAAGTATTGCTGAGTAAAAAACCTCTCACATTCAGCCTTCTGAAGGAAATGGTCACATACCTGATAATCTGATGTGATACTATTCTAAGAGCAACACGAAGGCCTTAAAGAGATTTAAGGAAAATAATTTTTAATACTTTAATGCAAATGGAATACACGCTGATTACATAAAATTCAATGTTCTTTGAAAATACCTCAGTGACAGCATTTGATACCAGTTAAGGCCAGCAAAATTGAAGTGAGAAAAATATCACACGTATTGTCTTTCATTGGTTTCGTACATCATTGCCTATGACTATGGCAACCCAATCTTTTCTCTGATTCCATTCATTGGTATTAATGAGCTTTGATGTGCTTTCAGCTCCTATGCTAGAAACAGCTGCTGACCACCTCCTCTTGGCAGTGCTGTCTTACATAAATGGCAAGTAGAAGCACATTTCGTGGCTGCTTTTCCTACTTCCTGAATCGGAGGGTTCACTGCTTAGCCTGTTTCCTTCAATGTGTCACTGTGATCCTGGGACCTCTGCTGCTTCCTCTCAAGGAAACGAGCGCGTGCATCTGATATGGATTTATCGTCATTTCTCCTTTGCATTTTCTTTAGGACTTCTTTTGATATTCCATCTGAAAACATTACAAATTATTGAGGAAAACTTTAGTTTTGAGATTCAGTATGAGAAATGTTAAGAGAAAGAGACGCTCTGATTTTCAATGTTTAGACAAGATGAAATTAAATTCTGTCCTTTTCAAAAGAAACGATGTAGTCTATGGTTAAAGAATAAGAGCATGGAGGCCTGAGTAGACAGAAAAACTGCCCCATTCAGGCCTTTATACACTGCAGTTGTACACGGCAACAAAACACCTAGTGTCTAATGTCACTAAAAGACTCCTCTCTCATCGTGGGCAAAATTCCCCACCATTCCATTTCTCAGTGATGTTAAATAAGGATAATATAGTCTGCTCCATCAATCAGCCTCAGAAAGCTTTACTGAAATGAAAAGCTTTTTGTGTGTGTGAGCTAAGAATTAAGCTTTTTGTCCTAGTTTAGTACCACGACTGTTTATGCCTCCCAATTAGGGACTTAACAGTTCATGGGAAAAAAGAAGTTCTGAGATGATCATTTATAAAATTTTATAAACCAAATCAAAATAGTGAAGTACTACTGGGAAGCAGTATGCCATAATAATTAACAGTACAGGCGACAGAATCAGGTTTTTGGATTCAGAATCCAGATTCACCAGTTAGGAGCTATGGGATTTTCGGCAAATTATTGTACACTGCTAGGTACTTCTTCACAGATGAAGTAGGGATATGTACTTACCTTGTAAGGTTATTGTGAAAATTCAATGGGGTAATGCAAGGTTTTAGCATGTGGTCAAAGCTCAATGTATGTTCTTGTTAATAATGTGGGATAGAGGGGTTAAGAAAAACAAGATTAGCTGGAAGGAGAGAAGGAAGTAAAAAATACTAAGTCTCAGACTCATGATTAAGTCTTTGCTTTCTGGATGAATAGAACCAGAATCTAAACCCTATAACAGTATCTCTGTAATTACATGAGAATTTGGACATATATGCTTCCTGGATTTATATCACCAGAACAAGTGATACGCTCACCTTTTAGATGTTTTACATTTTCCTTATTTGTCCATCTCTTTCTTGCATCTTCTCTTGCTTCACGTCGGGCCACACTGCTCAAATCATGTGCATTAAATTCATGTAACTTGGGTAACAAGTCTCTCACCCATTCGTAACGAATGGGACACACAATTCTTGCGTAGACTTTGGTGGTAACTAATACCTCATGGAAAATGATCCATTCGAGTTTGGTTTCCTGTTCATGAAGCTAAATAAAAGAATTCATTTAAGGACGATAACTCAGTAAAATGCCTTATTCCACATTAGATCAACCAAACACTATTAGCTCAGACTTTTCTGAATCAATCCCTATATGCTTCAAACAGGAGGTGCAGACCAACTCGATACCTTTACAACCTATATAATAACTTTAACCTCAAAGCAAAAAGTAGAAGACATTTGGATATTACTTATTCCTACACTGTTACAAATTTCTCCTTTTTATTAAAAATAAGGTACTTACTGCGGAGGAAGGATGAATGTGAACTGGGCTTCCACGCCCATCCATTGTGCAAAATGTTCTCCCAACAGATCTAAAAACCAGAAAACCAAAGGATAAACACAGTAACAGTAAAACGAAGAAGTACAGCACTAAGTCAAATAATAAACAATTACAATATGTTCTGTTACAAAGAGCACTGTAAACAGAGGTTTAAGTTTATTCGACTGTCACTATAACTTCTCTACCAATTCATCTCAAACTAATAATACAACTTAGTCATCTATTTAAGTATAAACACTTTTGGTGAGTAAGCAGTAATATTAACAACATTGTATTTGTGCTTTCGCATTTCCAAAATACTTTCATACTGAAGGCTCAAAACAACCTATGAGTTTTTTGAGAGCTAGGCACTTCAAGGTCAAAAGTGAGATTTCCAAAAAATTGGCTAGCTTCTTAAGGTCAGAGCTAATGTGTGGTAAAAGCCCCAATCATAGGTCCTCTGACTTCAACACTTCTTTATATTCTATCTTTTTCCCAAAGGTATTCATGATTTTCACTATTCTAAAATCTGACAATTAGAACATTTCATGAATTTTTCTAATTCATGTTCTTAATTTCAAATTTTTGTCCTCTTCTATACTTCCCGACACAAATATTATTCCAAAAAACTTGTCAAAATAATAGCCCTAGTTTGATTGTGACCACAATCAATTTCCTATGGTACTTTATATACGTTCCCATTATAACACAGATCAGACGGTGTTATTTGTTTATATATCTGTGCAGTACAGTATATATTTGTACAGCACAAAGGTATTTTTTACTCGAACCATTTGAGAGTTAGTTGTCAACCTTATGCCCCATCATTCCCGAATATCTGAGTGTGCATGTCCTATAATTAAGGACATTCTTCTACGTAACTATAATTATCCAACAAAACCAGGGAATTAAAACTGATATATTACTAACTTTTAGGATTAATGTTAGTAATATATCAGTTTTGTCAAATGTCCTAGTAAAGATCCAGTTCAAAAATCATGTATTGCCTTTACTTTTCACATCCCCTTAGTCTCCTTCATTCTGAAATACTTCTCCAGTCTTGCTTTGACCTCCATGGTCCAGACACTTTAAAGATCATAGGCTAGTTATATTGTAGTATGTCCATCGATGTGAGTTTGTCTGTTTCAGGATAATTAGATTCATGTTATGCATCTTTGGCAGGAATATCACAAAAGTGATACTGTGTTTTCATGATATGCTATCAGGAAAAACATGACTTTGATTTGTTTCATAACTGTTAATGTTCACTTTGATTGTTTGATTTAGATAGCATCTGCCTGGCTTCTTCACTGAGAAGGTACTTTTCCCTTTGTAATTAACAAGAATTTTATAGGGGGAATAAACAGTAATGGAAGGGGCTCGGGGAACACACAATACAATATAAAGATGATATATTATAGAATTGTACACCTGAAACCTATATAATTTTTGTAATCCTCTCCTGAGTATATTTTTTCACTGCTTTGAAAGAAAGAGAGGAAGGGAGAGAGAGAAATATCAATGCAAGAGAGAAGCATAGATCAGTTGCCTCCTATAAATGTGAGGACTGGGAATTGAACCTGTAACTTTTTAGTTACAGGATGATGCTCCAACCAACTGAGCCACACCGGCCAGGGCTGAAACCTATATCATTTTATTAACCAATGTCACTCCACTGAATTTTTAAAATTCTATTTTTAAAAATTTATAGAGATATGCTCCACTATGTAAATAACTCCATTTGTCATTAAACTTTTAATTCACTCAGTTACTAATTTATATGAGTACAGATGCATGGCTTCATATTTTATTCAGTGGGTTATATACTCCATTATGATAATTTATTTTAATGTTCAAAATGTCCCACATTTGATCAGCTGGAGCCTACTCAAGCTAACATGGCCACAACTTTCGCTGATCACTTCTTTGCTTGCTGGCAAAATAAGATGTTCTGGGCTCATCTGGTACTTTCCCAGCCCTACTTCTCCAAAGAACTGTGAGTCCTTCGTGGAGCAGATGATTTTTCCAAGTCAAGATACGGGCATTATCATTGTTCCCAGTCCATCGCAGAGTTAGAATATGTATGCATGTAAATGCCTATATACGTAATGTATTATATATATACTCAGTAACATGTTTTTATTTCCACATCCATCTATCCTTCCATCTAAC
The DNA here is from genome assembly GCA_004027735.1 of Carollia perspicillata. NCBI lineage: Eukaryota > Metazoa > Chordata > Mammalia > Chiroptera > Phyllostomidae > Carollia > Carollia perspicillata. Next base: position 4,776 of record PVKM010024106.1, read on the forward strand.
TATTAAAAAACGTAAGTTCACGGTAACTCCCTAACATTCCAATCCAACACCACAGAGCTCATTCTTGTGTTCTTTCAGTATTTCCAACTCCCTTCATTATTATCCTCAATATATTAACTATGTGATCAATTCCTCTGTATATAATGAATCTCTAATACCAACACTGTTACCCCTTTTCTTGCACAGATGCCCTCTTCACTCTGACCCTCAATACTGAACAACTTCCATGTGGGTGCTGCTCTCTCCACCAGCCTGCTCAGGCCCTGACACTCACACCAGCCTACCCCTCAGGGACGCCATCCTCGACCTTTAGGCCTTCCCACTCCACACAGAGCCACCCCTCTGTAAGACGAGCCTTGTCACTCAATGTAGACACTGACACCCAGGCTGGAATGCTGTCCTTCAGACTCCCTTCTGATCCCCCTCGAGCTACAATATCCCTCTCTGAGGCCTGCACAAGTCACAATTACGAAAGGGGTCCCTGTAATAGATGTCATCATGGCCGAAGAGCTGTAAGCAAACCACCAATCTTTAATATTAAGTAGTTCAATATTATAGTCAAATAGAGTAGTATTTCTTTATCTATCTCTCAAGCTCATATTCCTTACCTTCGAGCTACATTTTTGAAATAGCCTGCACAAAGACATCTTCGCAGTACTTCATGTTTAGGGCCCTCAAAGGTCTCTCTTGGGAAATCACTTTGCTATAGAAATAATATATATACAGTGGTAAATCTCACACAACAATTTAAAACATTCTTTTATTTTGAAAAGTCCACATTTCTAAAGATTCTGTGTCTGGCCAATATGGAGTAAGAGGGGACCAGATTTACCCTTCTGCTTGAAATAACCAAAAAATTGACAAAACTTATGAAAGAATGATTTCCAAAATACTGTGTGGACATCCAGCAATAAGGAATAATGATCTTTAGGAAATAAGTAAATAAAGGAAATAAATGAAGAAAAACCCACAACTACCCCAGCTTAATCAGCCTTGAAGAGATTTTGGATCAAGGTGCAGAGAAGGTAAAACCCGAGTTGAATCTAGAGAACTGCCTGAGTCAGAGAAAGAGCTGAGCGCCCAGGGAGACCAGAATGACCAGAGTTCACAGGAGTCCAGGAGAGAAGAGAAGTGCATTCACAGAGAGTTCTGTGTTCAGCTGAGCGCGATTAGCATATGAATGTGAGGAGACTACCCCAGGCCAGGTAAAGGACCTCCTGGAAGGAAGAGAGATTACGATGCTTGGCGCTCACACAGGGTTAGGAATGGCTACAAACCAGACTAGAACATTTCATAATTTATACGGTTTGGGTACTCAGAGAATCTTGCCCAAATGCCACTCAAGAAAAAAAGCCATTATAGCAATTACCTGTTTAAGCTTCCTGATTAGTTCTCGAAGTTGAGCTTCAACACGAAATGCGGAAAATAAGCACCTCCAATGAATCCAATGTTTTTGGCACCAGGACGCTGGAGCTCCACTGTAAAACAAAAATACTGGTGTCCTGAAAATATCTTCTACAGGTGAAAGAGTCTAACATCCTCACTTCTGTTACAAAACTAGAAAATGAAAAGCAACTGGCAGCTCGTTTATGAGACCCGTCCTGTTACTGAAAAAGCTCTTCAAGGAATTTGAAAAAAACAAATTAATGTGGGTGCCTCTGAGTGAATTAAAAAAAAAATTTGTAAATGGATTTTTTATGCACATATGCTTTAACAAAATATCCAATCATTTTCTCATCTAAGCTACCTATATAAAACTGAAATTCTCTAAGGTCATTTTCAGAAAAGGTTTAGGGAGAGAAGAAAGAACCATTATACAATAAATGCCTACTCGGTAACAGTCACCTGACACAGATAAACCTCATTAATGTTCACAAAAATACCTTAAGGTCAGTATCGTCCCACCGAACCTAATTGTCTAAAGTCACACAGTAAGTACATATTGGAGCTATATTTCAAACTGACAATTTCCAGCACACACAACTCACATACCTTGATTTGCACTGCTCGAAAATGACAGCTAATGTTGCGAAGTCATTAAATCCTCCAGCTTTAGCTGCCAATTCTCGATGTCTCTGCTCTGCTTCCTTCTGGTACTCTGGGTCAACTGCAATGGCAGTTGCAGAGGCAATTTAGTTCTACTTTACATCAGGTGCCTACAGTCACTTTCCTCACTCAAGCTCATTAAAATTTCTCTCACCCTCTGGGGTAGAATAAGGTGGAACTATATTAACTTTTTTTGGGGGGGCTCTAGTTACTCCCATGACTCCTCTTCCTCTTTTAACCACACTTCAGAGATTTTATAAGAATACAAACATTACTTCTCCCAATCCATTTGCCTTTACAATAGTATTTAATACTTATTTTTAATTCATTTTTATCATAAGAGTAAAACCCTGCTCAGAGTAAAGAAATTACATAAAAATTCAATGTTCTCCACTTTGTCACATTACCCATAAACCAATTCTCAAGTTAAACATTGTTAATTATTTATTTATCTTTTTTAAAAGACTTATTTATTTTTAGAGAAAGGGGAAGCGGGGGAGAAAGAGAGGGAGAGAAACATCAACGTGTGGTTGCCTCTCACACGCTCCCCTACTGGGAACCTGGCCCACAACCCAGGCATGTGCCCTTACTGGGAACCGAACCAGCAACCCTTTGGTTTGCAGGCCAGTACTCAATCCACTGAGCCACACCAGCCAGGGCACCATTGTTAATTACTTAGTGTACATCCTCCAAGATATTTTCTATGTATAAGGATACATATATAATAATTTATTTTAACATAAGTAGGGTATACAGACGTTCTGAAACTTTATTTAAGAGCAACTTCATGTCAGTATAGATAGAATTACTTATTCTCAAAAACAGCTACATTGTAACCCTGACCAGTGTGGCTCAGTTGGCCGGCTGTCATCCCACAAAGTGAAAGATCTCAAGTTCTTTTCCCAGTCAGGGCACTTGCCTGGGTTGCAGGTTCAGTCCCTAGTAAGGGTGCATGCAAGAAGCAACCAATTAACGGTTCTCCCACACATCGATGTTTTTCTCCCTTCCCCCTCTCTAAAAATAAATAAATAAAATATTTAAAATAAATAAATAAATGCACTTAGAAGCAGCTGGAAAGCCAATCAATACACACTTTGGATGTAACAAGAGTCAGCAAGTCACATGCTCAAAAACTGAAGATGCTTTTTGCAGCAGCTGAACATCTTAATGATCCAGACTTAAAAATTAAGTCTGGGTCATATCTGTACACACAGCAAGAACATCTCTCTAAGTTTGCATAAAAAATGGTGGTAGCTGCTGCCTCTAGCAATCAGGCATATTTAGGAAAAGAAGACTTATTTTTCACTTAATTTCTTTTGTAGTGTTTGACTTTTGAACTATACAATATATTGGGAATGGTAGTGTGAAGAGTGAGGCAGAACCTCTCTCCCTCAGAGACATCTATTAAACTAGTCAAAATTATCAAAATCTCTGGCGACTGACTGAATCTATGGAATTCACTAGGAACCTCGGAGAACACTGCATTCGAATAGGTGACACAGCCATCCCCGCACACCTGTGTGTGCAGAGCTAATTCAGGGGCCTTGGCAACCTTGACCTGGCGGTGCCCTTTCTCTCACCCCCAGTTTCTACGCCCATACGAGGATCCGGGCCAGGCTGAGCAGCTGGTGAATGGGGGAATGGCCAATGACAGTGCAGTCGCCCATGGCCTTACCACTCTGCATTGTAGAAGATCTGTCCAGTGAGTTCAGTGGCTGAGTGGTAGCTCCCACTACTCCCAGTTTCCTAGAGCTGTTCAGGTATTTTTTAAATTTTTAAATTAAAAAACATGTTTGGCAGCCAGGGTATATCCACGGATGCCATCTTGCCAGGCTTTGTGTTGAGGAGGCTGTGACTACTGGTCAGAAGTTCCCACCGCCTCCCACCCCAAGCTTCTGCTCCACAGGGAGGCCCAATCGATCCCCTGCTCCACGGCGCAGAGATTCTTCCCAGGGGCAGGTGGGGCAAACGCTGCCAGAGACTGGCCAACACCTTGCCCCTGCCGAGGTGCCCAACTTTATTTGGATCAGGCTACGAAGCCATTTGTGCCCCAGGGCACTATCAAGAACAACACAGCCATCAGTGGAGGCTAACAGCTTGGTGTGGTAATAACAGAGACAGACCAGCCCAAAATGTAACAGAAAGATCAGAGAAACCTGTAAAACCATAGCTGTCTCATGTCGTGGAAGACTGTGCAAATGCCCAAGGCTGCACCTTCTGGGGAGCAAAGGCGAGGGACAATCAGAGCCTCTGGTCTTTGGCTCAGCACAGGACAAACTCATAGACTCCCTGAACTGTGAAAACTGTCTACAAACCACAGAACACAGACCTAATAGCAAAGACTGACAATGTCACTGGCTTAAGGGACTTAGGTTCAACCTCCCACCGGCAGTGGCTGACTGCTGGAGTTGAAATGTGCATAAACAAAATGAAGGCTTCACTATGTGAGGCTCAACAGTAGACACGGGCTGGCAGAGGAACAAATCAGCAAAATACAGATCAAGGGAGACTGAAATTCTAGGAACAGAGGGAAAAAATGAAGGAAAAGGAACAGTCTGAGGAGTGTGGGACCCCATGAAGCACAGGGAGTGCCAAAAGGAGAGAGAAAAGGACAGAGATTTTTTTGAGGAAGTAATTCCAAGATTTGATGAAAAACATTAATCTATGCAATCAAAAGGTTTAATGAATTCCAAGTAGGATAAAAGAAACAATTCCAATGTCCATCAACAGGATGATAGACTGACTGCTGAATACTCACACAGTAACAAAATACTACTCAACAATAAAAAGAACAAAGCACTGTTACATAAAACAAAATGGATGAATCTCGCATACTGGATGCTGACCAAAAGAAGCCAAACGCAAAAAGTACATACTGTCTAGTTCCATCCACATGATGTTTCAGGTGAGGCAAAAGCAACCCGAAAAAAATCAGGAAAGTGGCTGATGTGGCAGGTGGGATGGTGTCTGCCTGGGAGGGAGCACTGAGGGAATTTTCTGGAGTGATAAAACTGTTCCATATCTTGACAGGGGTGTGGTGGGTTATGGATGTACGCTTTTCACAAAATTAACTGAATTATACACCTAAGAATTAATACATTTTACTACATGTAAATTTTACCTGGAAAAAAAAAGCGAATATTGAACTCTAGTTATATAGGGTTGCCTTTAACAATGGTATAGCTTAGCAATTCTGAAACTACTTTTGCATATTTTAGGGACAATGAGCAATTTAAATATGGACTCTGGACTATATAATAGTATTGTATCAATGTTAAATTTCCTAACTTTGACAACTTTACTTTGGTTATATGAGAGAATACCCTTGTTTTTAGTAAGCACACGTGTAAGTGCTTTGTGGTAAGGGAGCACAATGTTTCCAATTTACTCTCAAATGATTCAGAAAAAGAAAATGTATGTTTATACATATAGAGAGAGAATTATTAAGCAAGTGGAGCAAAATATTAAATTCTGCTGAAACTAGATAAAAGGTACAAATTTTATATTCTTTCAACATTTCTGTAAGTTAAAAATTGTATTATAAGGCCCTGGCCAGGTAGCTCAGTTGGTTAGAGTATTGGCCCAATAAGCCAAGGTTGCAGGTTCAATGCCCAGTCAGGGCACATACAAGAATCAATGAATGAATACATAAGTAAGTGGAACAACAAACTGATATGTTTTTTTCTCTCTTTCTAAAATATCAATAAATAACCCTGGCTGGTATAGCTCAGTGGATTGAGTGTGGACCTGTGAAGCAAAGGGTTGCCGGTTCGATTCCCAGTCAGGGCACATGCCTGGGTTGCAGGCCAGGTCCCCAGTAGGGGACACATGGGAGGCAACCACACATTGATGTTTCTCTCCCACTCTTTCTCCTTCCTGTCCCCTCTCTCTAAAAATAAATAAATAAAATATTTAAAATATCAATAAATAAATTTTAAAAAATTATATTACAAAATGTTACAAAAAAAAGAAGAAGAAGAAGATGATGAAGAAGGCGGCTAACACCAGACTGGTTTCATCTACTTAAATATACCAACAAGGAAAAATATTTCCTCTTTCTGGCCCTAGAAGACTATTAGAATTATATCACCTTAATCCCACTCCCTGGTTTTACAAATGAAAAGTTGTGACCCCCACTGGAAGAAAGCAAAGCTGACATGTGACAAACTAAGCTGCGTCCCATACTGACACACTGAGAAAAGAAAGCAGCAAAAGTTTAAAACCATGAAAACCTCAAAACAATTCTTTAAGGGTCCAAGGGCCGAACTACCATTTCTTTTGATTCTTAGGGGTAAAAATAGGTTAATATATTACTAATGTACTATAACAGGGCAAAGGTCCACCATACTATCTTCTTTTACCAGTGAAAGGAAATTAACTGTTAGCCAGGACCATTATATATTCCCTATTTCAAACAACTAAGTTAAAGGATAACAAAATGTAAGAGCCGTTTGTTTTCAGGTTCATATCCCACAGGGCTAGGTACACGGCAGCCAAAAAACACTCAGTGCCGGTGAATGCACAGCACAATAAGCAGAGGATGTACTGTAGAACTGTACGCTTAAAATCTACACAACTTCATTAACCAGTGCCACACCAATAAGTTCAATAAAATTTTTTTAAATTAAAAAAATAAAATGCTCAATGAAATGCTGGAGATCTAAATAAATGGGGGAGCTACCCCACGCAGATGAATAGGAAGACAATACCATCAAGATGTCAGTTCTGTCCAACTTGATCTACAGATTCAACACTGTCCCAATTAAAGTCCTAGCAAGTTATTGTGTGGATCTCAACAAATGGATTCTAAAGTTTATATAGAAAGGAGAAGGCTCCAGAATAGCCAAAACAGGGAAAGAGGAAAGCCAGAAACTGCCCCTATAAAGACTCAACTCAAAAGTTACTACAAAGAACCAATAATGAAGACAGTGTGGTATTGATAGCAGAACAGAAAAACAGACCAACACAACAGAAGAGAATACAGGGCATAGAAACAGATCAATACAAATAAAGTCAAATGATTTTTGACAAAGGAGCGAAAGCACTGCCCTGGAGAAATGTCCTTTGAACAAATGGGGGTGGAACAAATGGACATCCAAATCTTAAAAGACAACAGGAGAAAATCTAGATGACCGTGGGTATGGTGATGACTCCTTGGATAAAACACCGGAGGCATGGCCCACGCAAGAAGTCATTCATCAGCTGAACGCCATTAAAATTAAAAATTTCTGCTCTGCAAAAGACACAGTCAAGAAAATGAGAAGAAAAGCCACGGACTGGGAGAAATATTTGCAAAAAATGTATCTGATATATCTTTTATTTATCAGGACAGTTATTCAAAATATACAAAGAACTTTTAAAACTCGAAAACAAACAACTCATTTAAAAAGACCTGAACAGACACCAAAGAAGATATACAAATGGCAAATAAGCATATGAAAAGATGGTTAACATGTTATATCATCAGAAAATGACAAATTAAAACAACAGTGAGATACCACTCCACACCTACTAGGTTGATCAAAAACTCAAACCACTGGTAACACCAAATGCTGATGAGGTTGGGGAGCACCAGGAGCTCTCAGCCTCACTGCTGGTAGGAATGCAACACGGTGCAGACCTTTGGAAGGCCAGGAAGACAGTGTGACAGTTTCTTACAGATCTGAACATATTCTTACCATACTATCCAGCAATGAGTTGAAAACCTATGTCTGCACAAACACCTGCATACAGATGTTTGTAGCACCTTTATTCATAGTTGCCAAAACATGATCAAAGAATCCAGATGCCCTTCAAAAGGTGAAGGGATGAAAAATTTCCATACAATGAAGCCCTGGCTGGTGTAGCTCAGTGGATTGAGCACAGGCCTGCGAACCAAAGGATCGTGGTTCGATTCCCAGCCAGGGCACATGCCTGGGTTGCAGGCCAGTTCCCAGCAGGGGACACATGAAAGGCAACCATACATTCATATTTCTCTCCCTTTCTCCTTCCCTTCCCCTCTAAAGATAAATAAATAAAAAAAATCCATACAATGGAATATTATTCAGCAATAAAAAGAAATGAGCTATCACACCACAAAAAGACATGGAGAAACATTAAATATGCATTGCTAAGTTAAAGAAGCCCATCTGAAAAGGCTACCTACAACTACCTGGCATTTAGGAGAAGGCAAAACCATGGAGATGGTAAAAAGAGTAATGGCTGTTCTAGGGGTTGGGGAAGGGACGTAGGGATGAGTAGGTGGAACCCGGGAACCTTTAGGGCAGTGAAACTATACTGGCCTAAATAATGCTGTACTGGTGGATACGTGTCATTGCAGATTTGTCAAAACCCACAAAATACACAACACAAACAGTGGTCCCTTTAATTAATAACAATGTATCAATATTGGCTCATCAATTTTAACAAACGCCCCGCAGTAATGAAAAATGTTAACAATAAGAGAAACTATGTGTCTCCGTGCTTTCCCTCAATTTTTCCATAAACCCAAAATTGTTCTAAAAAATAAAGTCTATTAATGAAAAAGGGACCCTCCTCAGTCAGCTTCTCACCAGGTCTAATGAAGACATTCTCCACAGACAACATCGCTGCGATTGGAAGCAGCAGGTCCTCGCAGTCCAGAGAAGCAGCCTTTATAACCGCACACGTCAGGTGTGGAGGGAGAGGAAACTCCACCATGGACAAACCCAATCTGGTCACGTAGCCACTCCTTTAACAGAAAGAAAGACTTGTTAAGTCTTTCTGCCTTGGGAGAGCACAAATGAAATGTCTGTACTCTCATTCAAAATAAAGTAGATATAATTTAGATTAAATCACCCCCAGAAATTTAATTCAATGTAAGAAACGTAATACACTATGGTCACTGATAAGAGAAACGTAAAGATAATAAATTCCTTGTTGCCAAGGGCCAATACATCCAAAAAAACTAAACAATGATGCAGAGTAAAGTAATTTAACATAAGACACAAAATACTACAGAAACACAGAAGATACCCTTGAGTTAATGAGAAAATGATAATTACCAAATCTTTCCCCATCACACAGTCACGAAAACAGGGGCTGTGGCTCTCTTACTGTTTTGAGGCACCCGGCATAATGCCTAGCACTGAAACAGTACTCCGAAATCACTTGTTACATAGTACCAATATTAAACAAAATTAGTTTTATGGTACAGCTTGTAAATTCAGAATTGTGGTGAAGAAAGACTGAAGATTATTTCTAATTTCAGGTAAAACAATCCATTCGATTCAAACAAATCATTTTCTACTTAGAAAGGAGAGTATTAAGAACTCTATTTTATAAGGAGATTAACACCTTTTGTGGTCAGGTTGGGGGGCGGGGCTCTGTTTGTTTGTTTTTACCTGTCAATAGCATCACACTGGTAAAGCTGTTTAAGGGCTTCCAAAATAAGTCTCTCATTAGGTGGATCCAAATAGGGAAACCTGTGTGTTGACAGGAGATACATAAAATGAGATTCCATTTCTTTCTTTTTCTTTTTTTTTAGATTTTATTTCTTTTTAGAGACAGAGGAAGGAATGGAGAGAGGGAGTGAAATTTCAACATGTGAAAGAGACATTCATCAGCTTCCTCTTGCACGCCCCCCAGCAGGGACCTGGCTACAACCCAGGCCTGTGCCCCGACTGGGAATCCAACCAGCAACCTTTCAGTTTGCTGGCCAATGCCCAACCCACCGAGCCACACCAGTCAGGGCAAGATTCCATTTCTTGAAAACTTTAAAACCTCATTTCTTGAGATTTTATACAGATATGAAACTTTTCTTTAAAAGGTTTTAGCTCTCCTATTTTTTCAAATTTCTTTCTTTCTTTCTTTTTTTAGCCATTCTATGATCACGATCAGCATTCAGCCAAGGGGGAAATAACTTTTCTGAATCAGTCTTCTATTAAGTCAAGCACCTCTTTTTGATCTTCTTAGCTGGAACACTCTCACCGTTCCTCTTATCTTAACCCGGCCTCATTCTTCACATAGCCAATGCCGACTCGACTCTGTTCTTTGGTCCACAGTTTATCACATTTTATACAATTGTACAAAACAATGGAGAAAAATTCGCTGAAAGTGGCCAAAAAATATAAACTGTTTAAGAGTACTTCAAAATGACTTTTTATAAAAAGGCAAATATATTCAATTAATTTTACCGTATTTGTTTTATGTATGTGTATGTACTTATTTTCTCCCGAACTCTGAAGGCAAGTTGCAAATACAACGTTAATTCACCCCCAAAATACTCAGCATGCACTCCCCGAAAAGAAAAGAGATTCTCTTACATAACCACAATACCACAGGACAATTAATAACTTTCACAAAGGATAACAGAGTAGCATACAACCAAGCATGAACATATATTCATTTTTAAAGAGTACCAACAGTTCCTTATTATTTCTGCACTGGATTATTTTTTCCACATAAGTCTGGAGATGATAAATCATCTACTCCAATTTCTCACCTTGAAAACGGGCCAACAAAGGACAAAAAGTCAAGTACCTTACACAAAAGTCCACTCCAGGATTGATAGCTCTATTTCAAAACAAACAAACAAAAATCTCATAGACTCTCTCACAGTCAGCTTTCCAAGTCCGCAACACTTTCTGTACAAGGCCTAGTGGTAAACAGCCTGGCTTTGCAGGCCATATGGTCTCTGTCGCAATTACTCAACTCTGCTGCTGTAGAGAGAGCAGCCATGCATGAATGGGCAGAGCCATGTTCCAATAAAATTTCATTTATAAAAATGGTCAGGGAGCCTGCATCACAGTCTGTGACCTCTGCCCTAGGGCAATGTGAAACTAGTCAGCTTCCTCTTCTCTGTAAGAACCCTTTCAGATATGTAAACACTACAATTATTTTTATCCCTTGATTTTATCAGTTACTAACCTGCCAACCACTCCTGGTATTAGTTGGTTTCTAAGGGACTCACTATACCTAATTGCCAACTTTTAGAAACACTCTAGTTTGTCAAACTTCTCAGAAAACAACAATATCCAGAATGAAACTCCAAATGTAGAGTGACCGGCACAGAACAGGGATGACATAATTCCCAGTCATCTGGACCCTGCTGTCTGTTAACATAACCATTCTATGCCAGCGAGACTTTTAAATTATTTTCTAACAGCATAATATTGCAAACTCCATTAAGTTTGTCATAATCTGATAATTTCAGGTACTTTGCACACGAATTTCCCTAATGTGCAACTAAAACACAGGCTGTGAGATGCAGCTTTTAGACTTTGACCTTGTGACTTTTGTCCAAGGTTCTGACCTGTTGAGATCATTCTAAATCTTGGTTTTAATTCTCCACCAATTAGATAGAAAGACACTTTCCAGAAACCTGATAATCAAAATTTCAATATTTATTTAATGATTTCATTAAAAATGCTTATCAGGAAAGAGCAGAGGTCAGCATCTTAACAGTAAACCTCTACCTAGGCTACACAAGGCAATTAACCAATACTTGATGGATTTGGCTATTTGGCAACTAAACTCTATTCAGCAGTAGTGTCTGTCACCTTACTCACAAAGATGTCAAATGTAATCCTGTTAAAAACTGTGCTGAAAATAAGAGACATTAGGCTATCTTTCAATAAATTCTTGTAGCGTACCCACTGTGTGGACGGTCCTGTCTTCAAACTAAAAAGAAGATGGTTTATAATGACAGAGTCTTTGGGAACAATTTTGATTCACACTGATTATTGTAAGCACCACTAAACGCTCTTACACCATTTTCCACTAAAACTATACTAAAATCTGCTAAGAATCAATGTCAGGCTTATTGAGTAGTTGTTCCCAAAATCTGTCATTTTCCTAAATGGAAAAGTTAAGACATTTGCATTTCTCACAATCTTCTGGTGACCTGTTCCGCATAATTTCTCACAGGTAACCCACAATGCACTTGACATTAAACGTGCAGGTTATTTGAGAACCATGGAAACAATGTCTAAAGCCTCAAGACAGACTCATTAAGGGTCGTTAGGTGTTCATCTCATCACTTTCTAACCCATCTTGGTCATCAGTTCCTCCTTATCTAGACTTGTTTTCATCTTTCTAGTTTCAAAGTCGTTCTTGACGAGAAAGTGGAAGCAAAATAACTGAAAAGCTCTATTTTCTTCCTGCCATCTATGAACAGTATAGCATCTGTCCCAAATACTGGTTCTCTCTCTCTTTTTTCTACACATATCTTAAAAAGAAGGGGAAGAAAATCTTTCTTTTTTCCTTTCCTCTAGTTTGGGGACTTTTAGTAGGATAAACCTTAAAACTCAGTATGGAGAAAATAACTCAGTACAGATATTAAGTAACTACTGTTTCTGTTTTTCTAATATATATTTATTCTTGGTTATATGCTACTCTGCTACCCTTTGTAAATATTATATTCAAATCTGGGTTCATCTGAAAGCTTTCTGTTTGGCCATTTAGATTTATTTAAATGGCTCTTCATTTATATAATTTATGATTACAATTAGAATTTCATATATTACATGCTTTCCTCTTTCTAGGACCTATATTCTCATTTTGAAAATCTCTGGTCTTGTGATAACCAAAACCTTTTTCAACTGATTTTCCAAGAGTATACAATATGAATTTGGATGCATCTAATAATTATTTCCCTTCTTATTATGAATTTAAAGGATGCAGCCCTGGCCGGGTAGCTAAATTGGTCAGAGCATCATCCCAACAAGCCTAGGTTGTGGGTTCAATCCTTGGTCAAGACACATATAAGAATCAACCAATGAATGCCTAAATAAGTGGAACAACAAATCAATGTTTCCCTCTCTCTCTGCTTCTCTCTCTCTCAAAAAAAAATCAATAAATAAAAAATTTAAAAGAATGCACAGCCACCTTCTCCCAAGTTCCTGACATTTTTACATCACCAGAGAAGATCAAAATTAAGATAGTACTTTCCTTCATTACTTCCTCTACCATGTGTATAGAATATGAAATTTTAAGCCTCTATAATAATATTGTCCTAGTCTTAGCTGGTGTGGCTCAGTGGATTTGAGTGCCGGCCTGCAAACCAAGGGTCACTGGTTCAACTCCCAGTCGAGGCACATGCCTGGGTTGCAGGCCAGGTCCCTGGTTGGAGGCACATGAGAGGCAACCACACATCAATGTTTCTCTCTCTCTTTCTCCCTCCCTTCCCCTCTCTCTAAAAATAAATAAATAAAATCTTTAAAAAAAAATACTGTCCTATACCAATTAATTATATAGTTTAACGTTTGACTAATGTAACAGTTCTATTTGTTACTTCATGTATCTGACTCTTATTTCTCTGATACAACTTAAGCTTAGTGACAGCAAAAAACCACTAGAGTATTACCCTGCCTCTCGCAGTGTGTGGTACAATGCTGGTCATACAAAAGATGCTACAAAAAACAAACAGAAAAATCTTTTCTGGCTAGAATTATGGTCATTACATACCTTTCACAATAGATACACCAGTGGTCACTGAACGACCCACGTATCAGCATGAGGCACAGCACTGAACGTGGTTAAAATATGAGCAAGGGGTCACGTTCTCGTAAAGCAACGTAAAGAAGCCTTTCTATGGGTTTAGCTGAACCTTGAGATGGAGGGATGTCTGGCCAAATACTTCAAAGAATTCCCGAGACATAACCTGGCTCCACCCTTTCCTTTTTTTAAAGCTGTCTACATACCTTATAACATCGTGTATGGCAAGGCACTTTAAGGTCAGAACTACAGATGTCAAACTAGTTCTCTTAATCTCAGGGATCACATGGTCGGGCATACACTGGTTCCAGAAATCTTTACTATAGATGCGAAAGCACTTTCCTGAGGCAGTCCTACCAGCTCGGCCACTTCGCTGTAACGCCTCACTCCTTTAGAAGAAAAAAAAGTAAAAGTCCCCAAAGTGTTCTGTGGGTTTCCTAAGCAATTCACTTCCCACCTCTGAACCAACCAGAAACTATCTGACCAACTGTTCTTTGAACAAAAAGACCCGACAGAGAGACTTACTTTGAAATTGGAACCACCTCCAGGATGTCCAACCCCAATCTGGGATTGTGATTTAACTGCTTCACAAAGCCACCGTCTACCACGTATCTAAGGAGAACAAAAACCAGTTAAGTGTTTAGAAAGTAAGAAAAGACCTGCTCATTTTCAACTACTCTGGATTCTCCTTTTCCACCAAACAAACGACTACATGCTGACTTCTATGTTCACTGTACAACTTGAAAGTCAAGAAACTGGAGCCCTCGCGCATTGCTGCTACAAGTATAAAGTGGCTCAGCCAATGTGGAAAATGGTTCGAAGGTTCCTCGAAATGTTCAACAGAGAATTGTCGTATGACCCAGAAATCTATTCCTAAGTGTGCACCCCCAAGAACTGAAAACAGTGCTCAACAAGTACTTGGAGATGTGCGTCCACCGTAGCAGCATTTGAGAAAAGCAAAAGGTTGTCCATAACCCATTAAGAGCTGAACAGAGGCACGAATTACAGTATGTACATATAATGGAATACATACCATATTCTCAGTTACTGCCAAAAGGGTACGGGGTTTTATGTTGGGGTGATGAAAATGTTTTAAAACTAGACAGATGTGGTGGATGCACAATGTTGTGAATGCATTGCATAATACTTAATTGTTTGCTTTTAAATGTTAATTTTGTTACAAAATTTCTCCCCTTAAAAAAATAAACAAACTTGACACTCAGTTCTAAAACATTATAATGGGTTCAGAATCTAATTCCAGCTAGCCTTTAACAATACCACTGTAAGTCAATTAAATGGAGAACAAGTCATGTAGCAAAACAATTAGGAATAGCAATGAGTCTACCATTTACTAAGGGAACATTTTGAAACACGCTATTTAATAACTTTCGCCTTTGCTGAAAACAGAAAATTGCAGATTAATTTATACTCAGGAGAGCTGCTCCCCTAAGCCCTCAGTGAGACCATTATTTTTATTTAATTATTTTAAAGATTTTATTTATTTATGTTTAGAGGTAGGGGAAGGCAGGGAGAAAAAGAGGGAGAGAAACATCAGTGTGTGAGAGATACAGTGATCGGTTGCCTCTCACATGCCCCCAACTGGGGACCTGGCCCACAATCCAGGCATGGGCCCTGACTGGGAATCGAACTGGCAACCTCTCAGTTTACAGGCCAGCACTCAATCCATAGAGCCACACCATCCAGGGCTGAAACCACTGTTTTTAAAGTAAAGGAGAAGAAATTAAACTTCCTTTCATATCTGGGTGAGCATTTTGCCAAAATGAAATGTATTTGATTTTGGAGATTCGGGTCCAGCCTTCCTATGGTAGAAAGACTTAGTTAACGATATAAAATACAATGGGCAAAAGGTAATATCCGAAAGGAACATGGTTCAACAGGCTGAGAGGACTTCGTTCACATTAGCCATGAGTCTAGACTTACTTGCCAAGTGTTTCTCTGCTACATCTACCCTAAAATTTCATGGCATCGTTGATTACATTACGTAAGAGACCTGTATCATAGTTTGTTTCATAAAAAGGTGGAAAGTGAGAAACGGTGTCTCCAGACAAACACTTGGATGTACAAAGCTTCCTCTACCAAGTGGAGCTGCCAGGTGAGAAAGGAGGAGATCGCTACGGGTATACACTGGTAACGGGAATACAGAAAAACAGAGCTGGCTTCCTATTTAGTGACACCCATAAAGTATTATGTATAATCTTAATTTGGGAAGAGAAAGCTACAAATTGCCAAGTACAAGTAGTTAAAAAGTGGGATCAGAAATATTATGTACACTTCCTACTCCATTTCCTATTCATTGCAATCAATAACAAAAATGATAGACGATGACAAGTTAAGCAGAAAGAAGGGAATTAGCAGAGGGCGCAGCGAAGCAAACTCAATGTTTATGA
>PVKM010024107.1:5143-20838 GCA_004027735.1 Carollia perspicillata
CTCTCCTGGGGCTGTGCACACACACACACACCCTGGGTGTCCAACCTATGCGTCCTGTGTTGGGGGCGGGAGGAAAGAGGAACCAAGGACTTCCCTCGCTGGAGGGGGGGGGCGGTCTTTGATGGAGACCAAGCAATGGAGCCGGTGGAGGAGGGGTTGAGCGGGAAGGAGGCCTGGCTGGGGAGTGTCAGGTAGACTTTGCACCTATGGTTTAATTCCTAGTCCTGCCACTGACAAGCTGTGTGACCTTGGGCAAGTGATTTACCCTCTGAGTTTTAGGCCCCTGTCTGTAAAATGGGCTGCTTGGAATTGACCCTAGAGAAAAGTGAGCTTGGATTCCTGGCCTGGGGGTGGGGGTAGGGGGTGGCGCAGTAATGGAAGGTGTCATTGTCAGCCACCTTTAGTTTCTGCCTCCCCACTGCCTGGAAGGGGTGCCTGGGGCACAGGGGAGGTTCTCTGTAGATGTTTGGGAAATGAGTAAGTGGATGTGAATTTTGGGAGGTGAGTGGGTGTGGTTCCACGGGTTTTGGCTTCCTGGCCCTGTCATCTCCGTCCCACAATCCCCAGAGAGCCACATCTTGCCACCTGGAATCTGTGTAATTAATCAACCCTCCCTGCACAAGGAGGATTACCATGTGAAAATATTGACTCCCTGTGAAAAGGAGCTTAAAGTCTGACTTAGAGCTTCTCCCGTTCTTGGAAGAGTGCATTCTCTGGAAATGACAAGGAAGCACCGTTTTGATTGCCACGGCCAGATGACGGCCGGGGCAGGCCGCCAGGGCTGACAGCCGGGCTGATTTCCCAGGCCTGGGGCTCCTGTAAATGTGGAGGAAGCTGGGGCGAGGTGGGTGTTCTCCCTTGGTGGGGCACGCAGAAGTGGTCAGCTGGCCTGGGCTTTCTTCCTAGGGAGCCGGGTTGTGATTTGCATTGTCTACATCCTCACTAGACTTTCGGCATGGGGAGGGGCAGAGTGTGTAAGCTGCAGGAGGCTAGGGTGCCTTCATAACACCAGGACCCTTGGAAATGGTCTTCATGTAAAGGCCCAGTATACCTCTCTGCACTTCACTTTGGGAGATTTTCGAGTCATTTTGCTGTCTCTGACAGCCATCCTTTCTCGTTCTGTCTCAGCTTGCAGAGGCTTCTGTGCACTCCCGTAGGGTCCTCGGCCTTGTTTTTTCCCCTCTGGAGGCAGGAGAGGGGCCTGAGTGCTACTGGCATCTTAAGAGGCAACAGCGGGCGCCCCTCCACCAGGCCAGCTGCAGCGTGAGCTGGGGCAGGTGCACTCTGACGATGCGGAGTGACCACGGTTACCTAAGGATAGTGATCTTATTCTCATTCGGTGAGACTTAGAGTGCAGAATTTGACCCAAGACCCTCAGCCAGTGAGTGGCAGATTCAGGGCCTGCCTGAGGCCCCTTGCTGTAGACTTCACCCCTGCCAGAGTGGCCTTTGTGTTCCCCTGGCACCTGGCAGGCTGTCTGGCATATACTGGATGTGCGGTGTATGTTTTTTGACAGAATGGACAAAAGAGTGAGGCTTTCCCTATTGCTCTCTGTGGAGGTACATTCTGTCTCCAACTCAAGGTCAGCATCAGCACACTGGCCTGTAGGTGACCTTGACATTGTTCTCTGGCAGTTCCTCCCAAGTGGGTCTAGATTCCCTATTGTGCAATCCCAGTCCCTGCCAGCTCTTACCTCAGGATCCAGGGACCGTGATGGGAGGGACCCCTGAGGATTACCGGAGCCAGGAGGCGGCCGCGTCGCATTCAGCATTAGCACCGTCTCCCTGATTGAAGAGACCAGCGTCCTGTGGCCTCGAGGTCTGGGACTTGGCCATCTTCAGCGAAACCATCTTTAGAATTGTTACACTTAGAGTTAAGGCTGTCTGGGAAGCCACAGAGAGGTCACCAGCCTCTTGTTAACCCTTTTTTCCTCAGCTGTAAACAGGCAAAATATTCCCCACCGTCCTGCCCCCTTTTCCCTTGACTGCAGTGGGCACATCCCCGAGTTTCTCCACTGCTCGAGCCTCAGTGCTCTTGCCTGTAAAATGGGACAACAGATCATGGGGTTGTTTTGCTCACTGGGATAGAGTGAGTACAAGCAGCTTAAAGGCCAGAGCCTCCTCTCTTTGCAAACTTGAATGGTAGCTTCTCAGAAGTGAATTGAGTGGGGGAGGGGGAAGGGCCGGTTTTCTTCTTCTCTTTCCGTGTTGGGGACATGGGGTAAAGGCCCGATGAAGAAGGAATCACTGTGATCCTGTTTTTCATCCTTTTCTAAGGGCAAAGTGTCTTTTTTCCTCTCTTTTGTCAAGTCAGCTCTTCACGGGCCTGTGGCACTCACTCCATCTAGTCTCATAACATTCACAGTGACTCCTTCTGGCCGAGGCTTGACTCCCCCAGGCACAAAATTTCTGTCACTTCAGGAGAACTTGGGTGGTTAACTGTGCCGGTCTTAAAAGGAAGGGGTGGTTGGCCTTAGCTGGTTGGAGGAAAGACAGTGTTGTTGTCGAGGGTGCATGAGGTTAAGGGCCGTTATCTTTTCCTCTATTTCTGTTTCTGGAGGCAGCGTGCATATGGGTTTGGGGGCCAGACTGCCCGGGTCCACATCCTGGCTGTGCTGCTGACTAGCTCTGTGACCTTGGGCGAGATACTTTCTCTCGGGCTCTTCTTCATCTTTCAGATGAGGAATAATAATGTCCACGTGCAAAGGTGCGGTGAGGATGAACCCAGAGGTTGTATGGAGATCTTCCCAGCACAGTGCATGGCACACAGTAGGTGCTCGTCAGGGACTTTTCTCCTGCCCTCTGGGCTCTTTCTGTTCCTGTTCTAGCCCCATCACCCTGTCCCTCCACGAACAGGGCTCTGGTTCCCTCTGGGAGTTGAGCCCTTGGCTGGCAGCTTCTTTCTAGATTCAAGTTCAAGCCTCTGTTTTGTGGACTTGGAGCAACCAAGTCCATTGTTGGTTGCAGGGCGGGCAGGCACTTCCCGGAGTGGCAAGGTCATTGTACCAGAGCTGGTCAAGAAGAGTGAAGTCGGGAGCCCTGGAGTTTACACGCTCTCCCATTGATTTTTTTCCTCCTCCTTTTCAAAGACTTACTAGCTGCCATCTGCTCCAAGGGAAGGAGACATTATGTTCATAAATATATAAATAATCGAAGTTGGCGAGGAGATTTGTTTAATGAAGTGTTGCTGAGAGTGATTTTTATAAATATTTAAGATCATCTGAAACCATTAGAGGAATTGCAGGGTTTATTAAAAAGCCGGAAACGTGTTTTGGAAAGTCTCCTCTCTTTCCCCCGTTGAGCGGCTGTCGGGAGCAGAGCACGAGGGAGGGGCAGTTCGGAGCAGGGACGCGGGGCCTACCAGGGGCAGGTGGGCCGCCAGTCTGTTTGTCTCTGCTGTCGGAGGTTGGCAGCTGTGCCGCCCCCCGTGTATGGGGGCTGGTGGGTGGGAGGATGAGGACAGCCAAATCCACAGAACCCAGGGTAGAAACCAATGTTGGCTGTGAACCAGCCTTTTTGAAAGTGGTCTGGGCTTCCTTCAGACTCTGGGGCCACTGGGGAGCGCATGCCAGGCGTCACCCTGGGGGCTGCACATTTCCAACCCTGCTTGAGAGGGTCAGTGGCAGGCTCCTAGAAGGTTCCTAAGACAAATGTCCTTTGGTTAACGATGTGTTGTGTTTTCCTGAATCCTGCGAGGGCCCACCCGTGGGAGGCTTTTTGGTGGTCAGAGTGAGGAGTGTGGGGGTAGGGACGCGGCAGAGCTGGGAGGGGTTTTTTTGAGCAGTGCTTCCCAAACAGGAGTGTGCCCCCCGAATCTCTCGGGGGTCCCATTGCAGACTCTGAGTCAGAGGCCCGGGGTGGGCCGAGATCCCACACATCCAGCACTTTTCCACGTGATTGAGTTTGTGTTCCTCCCACTCTCTGGTGTGTGGACCACTATTCGAGTAGGGAGAGGTCGGTGTCCCTACTCCTCTCATTTATTTGGGACCTGACTGATCCTGAGGATGCAAATCTGAATAGGACACTGGAGATTCCTGAGGCAGCTGAGATCACCCGGTCAGCGGAGGAGGCGCCTGATGGGGAGGTGGAGGCCTGGCCAAGCTACAGTGGGCACAGAGGGACACCAGGAGGAGAGCCTTATCCACCTGCCAGAGCCGCGTGCTAAGCCCTGCGGGGAACTCCAAGAGAGTGAGGCGGCGATGGAGCTGGGAGGGGAGAAGGGGAAGTGGCCTGGGCCTCACATGTGACCGGGGTCTGGAAGGGCTGAGTGGGAACCTCATTCACACTCCCAGTTTCAGGTGGTAGGTGTCCAGTATTTTTAATTTAACAGAGGAGGGAACTGGGACTCCGAGGGGGACTCATCTTGCCCAAGGGGTCTCCTGGCTCCCAGGCCAGCCTCTCCCAGAGCTCCACAGAGTCTGCCTTTGAGTGCTGTGGGCCCCCCTCAGTGTGAGGCTCTGAGGCCAAGGAGGCGCTGGGACCGGACATCCTTCCCCACCTCCAAAGGTGCTTCTGCCCACGACCTTCCTTTGGCAGGGGATGAAGCCCTTAACCTCCACAGGGAAAAAGAAGGCCCAGCACAGGACAAGAGACAGCATTGGAATCACACACCATGTCAGAGACCAGTGCCCTCCTCGCCCTGCCCGCATCCTCAGATAAAAAGCGGTGGGGAGGACAGCGAGGTACATTTGTGTGGAGGACGTGAGGCTGGGCAGAGGCTTGGGCAGCAGGAGGAAGAAAGCTCGACTGTCCTTTATGCATCTGCTCAGGGAGTCTTCAGAGAGTGCTCTTTGGAATTTAAACCCAGTGCTCATTTAACAAATGCTGTTCCACTGAGGAGCTGACAGACCCTGGGCCGGCCCCTCCATAGCAGAGTGACCTTGGGCAAATCACGGCACCTTGCTTAGCCAGAACTGTCACGGGTGAAGCTGGGCTCGTCTCACTGGAGGACTGGGTGAGATGATAGGCATAAAAGCTCCTGGCATAGGCCCTGGCAGGAACTTTCCCAAAATATACCCCCTCCCCCAAGTCGTAGTCACAGGTGGGTGAGAACTGGTCATCCAGTACTCATTTCCACCACCGGGGCTATATTTCTTTCAAATGTCTGAGGGGGGCTTTCAGCAAAACCAAACCCTGTGGCTGGCCCCTCTGTGGCTCTCCTTTGAAATAGGACAGTGGCAGGCTGAAGAACCATGGATTTTGGGGTCAGGTATGCCTCTGTTCACCTCTGTCTCCCTAACTGTGGAGTCTTTTGCTATTCGCATCTTGGTGCCTGTTTTGTAGCTTGTTGTGGCTCTTAACTCAGAAAGGGTCTGCACGTGCCCAGCTTGGAGCCTGGCCTCTAACAGGCGCTCGGTAATTCCAGTCCCCTCTCCATGCAGCCTCGGGTCTGGAACTCGGGAGAGGAGCCCAAGGCAGTGGATGAGGGAGGTCCCTCCCACTACCAAGGGAGGCCTGTGCATTGGCCCCAGCTTTGCTCAAAACCAGAGTTGAAGTAGAATTCGGAAGGCAATGTGGAAGTGAAACTCAGGCAATCACATCCTAAAATGTCTGCTGTACTCCTGAACTCCGGGTTCGCCTCTGCTCTGAGCTGCAGAGGCACCAGAGAGGGGCCCGTGTAGATCAAAGAGCCCTGCGGAGGAGGGGAGCGGGGTGTTCTACAGTCACGTCTGAATGCACCTTCGTGGCTGCCAGGAGTTCAGCTCCTTCTGGAGGAATCAGGTCTGCCCTGCTAATGAGCAATGGTAGGTCGAGTACCTACTATGTGCTAGGCCCTGGGATGGGTCCCTGTAGGGTCCTCCTGCTACTCAACACAAGCCCCTGAGGGCCTGAGCAGCCTAGAGGAGGGAGGAGTTCTGCGTTTGTTTCCTTGGGTTAACCCCAGCCCATCCCTGCAGAGCCCTTTCTTGTCACTCAGGAACTGGACACTTTCTCTGACTAGGTGTGGAGACAGCAGGGAGAGACACTGGACCCAGAGAGGACAGAGCGGCGGGTCGATGAAGCGGGGGCAGGAGCCAGGAGTGAGGCTGCAAAGCTGAGCCTTTGCCCAGGCTGTTTCAGCCCAGCCGCAGCCTGCCTGGTGATAGCACAGCTCTCGTGACCGTCAGGTTGTGGGTGCTCGGGGCGTTTTTGTTGGTCTCCCCTGAAATAATGACCACTTTCCCCAGGTGAGCATGGATGATGTGTACCTTGGGTCTTATTTCTTACCTTTGCAATCCCTCTGTGAGACAGCTACCATCACCCCTGTCTCACAGAGGAGGAAGCAGAGAAATCTTAGAGGCCAACACCAAGCAGGCCTGGCACTCAAATGTGCCACACCAGCCTCAGCAGCCACCCACTGTTCTTACCCCTTCTCTCATGGACCTCAGACTTCACTCGAAAACTCACCCAAGAAAATCGGCTACCAAAGAGCTGGTGCCGGCATGGCCGGATGCTGTGAGAAGAGGGTGTGGTTTTCGGGGTGGGCCTCTCGGCCACCAGCATTGCCAGCCCTCTTCTGTGAACTTGCCCTCCAGGGAAATTCAGATTTTATAAGTTATTCTTGCAAGTAGATTACTTGGACTAATTTCAGTGGTGAGCTTTTGGGTAAATTCAGTGTGAAAGTGACACACGCTGTTAATACGCCCCGATGCATTTGGTGTTGGGACGTGTGGAGCCCTCTGTCTCGCTCTGCACCCTCACAGGGGCAAGGCATGGGGGAGAGGCGTGCTGAGGGCTCGCGCTTTAGGGGGATTGACTTGGAAAGGAAAATCCCTGGGCTTGGATAAGCCCTCATAGACTTCAGAGAACAGGTTAGATGCAGGATCGAGACCTCACTGGCAGCGCTCCACCCATTTGCAGTATCTGAACTTGCCAGAACATTCCATGCATGTGTTCCCCCAGTATTCCTGTCACCTGACCCCAGCTTGGGTGGGAGGGTCAGGAACCTGCACTTGTAGCCAGCGCTCTCAAGTGAGAGGAGCCCAACTAGAGAAACTGCCAGGGATGGCTGTCCCCTGCCGGTCTCTTTCTAACTCCGGGCGGTGGGTCTAAGATGGACAGGTCATTGAGGATTGCCCAGTCCTGTCCTTCCCAGCCATCTTCACCCATGGCCCACACAGAAAAGGGAGTTTGTAAGGCGTGGGCTGGATGAGTGGTCAAAGGGGCAGCGTCTCCCAGCTGGAGGGTGCTGACCCCAGGACCACCTGTCCTTAGTGCTGGGGTGTCTGCATCTCAACACAGGGCAACCTCCTCAAGGAATCCCACTTGGGAAGTCGATTCTCGTCCCAGGTGGGAACCAGTACAGCCAGGCAGGGGGGCCCAGGGAGGTGAAGTGAGTTGCCAGAGTCCCACAGGTTCATTCGTTGAAAGAAGGAGGGACCAGGCCAGGGAGGTGGAAGCCCTGCTGAGGGGGAGGAGGGCCACTTCTGTGACCAGACAGCCTGTCCTGGGAGGCGGGTCGTGAAGTCCCGGGCTCTGGCCTGGAGCTCACCAGCCTGGGAGGCCTGGTTTCCTGTTCTGATCCGAGACCGATTTTCTGCCAGTGCCTAGTAGGTGGTCACGTTCCTCAAGATCCACCAGCACCAAAGGAGGAGGAGGCCTGCAAACAGACGCGCATCCGGAAAGGAACTCTGGACAGCGCCTGGGCTTGCCCTTGAGCTTGCCCTTGAGGAGTGTTTGCACTGAGACCGCTGTGTGCGCTGTGCACATGTGTAAAAGTGCCGCAGGGACAGCAGTGCATGATATGCGGCGAAATGCAGGACGCCCCACGTGAAACAAGTACAGCTAGATACAACCGACGAATACATTTGTCCATTTAGTTAAGGTTGTATTTTTTCTTTTTAAGTTAAAAAAAGGTGTTTGGCCCTTTGAAGATCGTTGAAGTGCTGAATTCGGCGCGCCGCCCTGCCGTCGTTCCATTGTGTGTTGGGACGCCTGGAGGACGTGTTGAGGGTGTGTAGCTGGTCGTCCTGCCCCAGTGCTGGGCTAGGTGTGTTACGTGTGTATGTAGTTATTCCTAGGTTTTTGCTGCTCGAGCGTGATTGATGTTGAGAGGATTGTGTGTGTGTTGGGGGTGGGGTGTGTGTTTGCACCAGCTGTCCAGTCTGGGAGACCCAGTGCATAAGGAGGACGCAGCGTCTCTTCGCCTAGTGAGGTCAGACTCTTTGGTCACAACTTCCAGATTTACTTAGGACCATTCTGACTGTCCTTGCTCCCGTGGTGGGATGCCCCTTCCTGGGGTCGATCTGAAAGGGGCTTCTGGGGCCCTGGGGGGGGGACCCCAGCCTCACAGTGGCGGGGGGACCCGCCTCCCTGGGTCCCTGCCTCAGGTGGAACCGTCTCTTTCCCAAGCAGTGTTTCTCAAAGTTTCGGTGGTGAAACGCAGGGGAAGTGTAGAAAGTTGGCATTTGCATACTTCTGGCTTGACGCTGGCAGCGGTAAATGAGGAATAAATGCGGTCTGACCTCTGGAGTGGCCCCGCGTGCCCTTTCCCCAGGCACCCCCAGCCCCCACGACCGTGACCCGGAGCGTGGTTGGAAAAGGCCTCTCTCTAGATAAACTGATCTTTGTCTCAAGACCTTGGACACTTAAAACCGAAAGAAAGGAAACCCGATCTTTTGCTCCTGATCCCCCGAAATAGCTGTGGGGGCGGGAGCGTGGATGCTCTGGAGGCCAGCGTGGCGCTGACTCTCCCGTGTGGCACAGGGCTGCCACTCGGCAAGAGAGACTTGGTTGTGCTGATGTGCAGAGTCTGGAATGTTCCACAGGCGCTCTCCTCAGAGAAAGCCCAGTGGGGGCCCTTGTCCCCAGCTCATGATGCCTGTGAAAGGTGTCACCTCATGAAGGCACCTGCATCTTCTTGCTGGTAGCCAGTGGGGTCCTCCAAAGGCCCTTCTGGGCACCCGGGACAATTTATGTCAAGAGCCCAGAAGATATTTTTTAAAAAAAAAATATTTTTATTTCTTTTTAGAGAGAGGGGAAGGGAGGGAGAAAGAGGGAAAGAAACATCAATGTACAAGCACACCCCCACCAGGGACCTGGCCCGCAACCCAGGCTTGTGCCCTGGCAGGGATTTGAACCAGCAACCTTTCAGTCCACAGGCTAGCACTGAAGCCACTGAGCCACACCAGCCAGGGTGAGCCCTGAAGATAGTTGTAACTGTTGACCCAGCAAACCCATTTCTGGGAAGCTTCCCTAAGGAAACAACAGAAAACAAAAAGATCTCCAGCTTGGTTCTTTTTACAGTAACAAAAGAAACGGAAAATACCGGGAGTGTCTGACAGTGCCCCGATTCTCGAATCGGTTATACAGCAGTCACTCGGTGCGAGAGCCAAGGAGGCCGGGAGGAAACTGAGAAAAGCAGTCATTTATAGAAAAAAAACCTGGAAGGAAACACAGACCGAAACCGTGTCAGAGGTCGTGGTATGGCGTTCCAAACGGGATGACTTTCTCTGTTTGGTACATTTTCTGTGATGTGCTTCTGTTACCTTTCCTGCCGTCTTCTCTCCTCATCTCTCTTCTCTTCGAAGAAACCTGGAGCTCTACTGTTTCCAGGGAAAGAAAAAAACCAAAGTTTAGACCACTTCGTAAATGGTATGCAACAAAACAGACCAGACTTACTAAAACTTCAGCCCAGGCATTCCTGAGGTTAAAACGCTAACAGGCCTGCCCTGACCGGTATGGCTCAGTTGGCTGGGAGTCATCCCACAAAGCAAAAGGTCCAGGGTTCGATTCCTCGGTCAGGGCACATGCCAGGGTTGCAGGTTTGGCCCACTGGTCGGGGTGCACACGATAGCCAGCAATTCTTAGAATAGCTTCCAGGGGTCAGACCCTCTTACGCCTGTGGGAAGAAATTGTCACCATGTGATAAACGAGGTATCCTGGGGTCCAGAGAGGGCACGTAACATTCCTAGACTCGAGCACTCCCTCTCAGTTAGCAGCTGGCCGGGTGAAGGGCATCTGAAGAGGCTGTAATACCCGCCCCTCTCTTCCAGCTGTGTGGACACCCTTTTCAGGGAAGATAGGGTGAGTGACAGCTACTGACTGGCAGCCATAGCAAAGCTGTGGCTCGGGCTTTGCTCGGGCAGCATCGTTTAGGTCAGTGTCCAAGCAGAGGCGAACTTCCATTTCCACGGGGGACCTGCTCTCCTGTTCCTATTAGAAGACAGGCAAGCGTATGTCCACAGCACCTGGGTCTCCCCTCTCCTGCACCTTCAGAGAGAAGGGTGCACTTCATCTCCGTGGAGGAGCGTCACCCCTTTCCACAAGCCTCTGCCTGTGCTCTGGGGTAGGGCACAGGAGGGAGAGAGGTGCAGGCAGAGAGAGCATCTCAGTGGGTGGCCGGTCTCTGACTGTTGAAGGGAGTGTTGATTTCCAGGCAGCCCTTTTGGTATTGAAAGTGTCGCTTTCTGTCGAGCTCTCTGCTGCCACACAGCTCACTTGTCATCTTCCCCTGCATGTTGGAGAGGTTCTGATTCAGAACTCCTCAGCTGTATTTTAAGGAAGGCGCAAAGGCCTGAAAGGGGCTGAGTACGTAGGTGCCAGATATACCTTTGATGAGTACGGGCATGAATGCACTTTCTGCTTTGAGTGGAAGTTGAAGTTGCCGTAGTTTAAACAGTTTCGGATGCCAAGATTCATAATTTGTACACGTGTATGTATGTGTTTCTATGATTAGATCCGAAAGAGGAACACACTTTTAGCATCTCAAATAGGCGTTTATGGAGTGTCTAGAAGCTCCTCCTTCCTCCCTGTTCCCTCCTCCCGTTCTGTCCTCCTGCCCGGGGTCGGGCCGCCTGTGCCTGAGCACCTTCCAGAGGACCGACTTGTACATCAGACAGCCCTGGGTTCTGGCTGATGAAGGGAGGGATGGTGCTCCAACTCCTTGCCCAGTGGCACCCTGGGCTGCCCCTGCTGAGTCACGCCCGGTCCCCAGCCTTGTCGTTTTTGTGGGCCAGAGCAAGAAAACGAAGGACCAGAACACCACGTGGAAAAGCTGCTGATGGGAGAGGTTTCCCACGGCATGCGGCCTGTCACTGAGTCCTCCTCCGCACCACCGCCTCGCGGGAGACCCAGTCAGCTCAGCAGATCCTCGCTGGCGGCCCCTGGGGAGTTAAGCAGGGCTGGTAAAAGGAAACTCTGGGGTTTTAATTACCTGCGGGTGTGGGTGTCATCTGCTCCCAGGGCTGCAGGAACCCACCGCCTCGCCCCTGCCCCTGCGGTGTGTAACCAGCTCTGCCATTTGCTCTGAGGAAGTCGCTTTACTTCCCTGAGGCTCCCTTCCTCAAGAGCGAAGAAGATGAGGTTGGGTGTGTGAGAGGCCCCGGGTGATTCATATGTCTGTCTCCCCGTGACCACACCCAGAGGGCCCAGGGGTTTCTTTTCGAGGTCCACCCCTTTCTCAGGGGCCCCCGTTCTTCCCTGCCTCTCCTTCCATCCCTCCCTGCCTCCCTGCCTGCCGGTCTCCCTCCCCGCCCCCCCAGCCTTTCTCAGAGTCTGAACAATGCCTCCGTGGGAGTGAATAATTGAGAGCGAACTCTAGGAACAGCCGTCTACGAACAGAGGTGCGGGAAGAAAGCGTTTTGGCAGCTTCGAGCTGAGCTGATGCTGGTCGGCGCTGAATTAAAGATGAGCTTCCTGGCTCTCCATTTTACTTAGCATTGACCAAGCCCTGTGTCTTGAATCTTAAAAAGAAGAAGAAGAAGAAGAGGAAGAAAAAAAGCCTTAAAGGGGCGTATATGATAGAAAGCAAAGTCTAATAACAACACCTTACATCTGTAGACTACTGCGTGTCTGTGCCCTGGCCTCAGCCCAGGAAACATCCCCCGGCCCAGGGGGCTGCTGTTGTTGTAGGTCCACAGGTCAGGCTCAAAGTGGCCTTGCTCCCAGAATGTGTAGAAGGAGTGGACACTTCTTCTGGAAAATGGAAGCCCAGAGAGGTTGAGTGATTTGCCCAAGGCTGCACAGCTGGTCAGGGCTAGAGTTGGGGCTTATTTGCTTAGCACTGGCTCTTTTTAACCACCTGGTGGGCAGATGCTGTTCAGGCTAAGACACAGGCTAATTCACGAAAAGAGCACATTTCCTGAGGCCCCATCCCCTCCTTTATTCTCTGCTGTCTGAATTCGCCTGTTCTCCTGGGGGGGGGCACATAAACTGCCCCCTGTCCCCTTTCCCTCCCCCTCTCCCCACCCTGCTCATTTGTATGATACTCCCTGGGTTTGCCCCGAAGACCCTGGAAGCTGCCTGGCTTCTTATTTAATAGCTTCTGCTGTGGGAGCTGGGGCTAAAGGAAAGAAGACATTGGCCCCCTGACGAGAGAGGACTTGCACTTTCCGTTAGCCGGTCCCCACACCACTGGGTCTCCTCTGGACCAGCTGCACTTTCTTGTTCCAGCCTCTCCATTTTCTTATCGGTAGAGGTGGTTATTCATTCACCAAACGTGTCCAGAGCCCCTCCTGTGAGCCGGGTACATCCTGTACTTTCTGTTCTTCAGAGTCAGCGGTGCCCGATGCCCTTCCCTTCAGCCAGCTCAGCTCTGGGCGGGGTCTCACCTGGGTCCTGTGCACCTTCACACTCTGGGAGTAGGAGGCCTTCAGAAGGCCGTGCTACAGGTGGGCCCCACCGGAGAAGCCTTCTGCGCCCCTCTGCCCACTCCTTTTTTGGGCCCAGTGGGCTAAAACCCTGCCCTGCGTGTTCTCTTCCCTAGTTTCTACAAGCATGCAGTAAACATGAACTGTGTGCCAGGGTTTGGGGGAGGTGCCCCCCCACCTGCCAGATATCTGCAGGAACTGGCCCTGCTCACAGAGGGACATGCCCTGTGGAGGCAATGGACATGAACACAAACCATCGTATTAACACACAAAGTGTTCAGGTTATGACAACTTTTTAACATTTGCAAGCCAGTGCTATGCATTCCTTCTGGGAGTGCAATCAGATGTCAAAATATGAAGAAATGCAGGGCAGCGGTAAATACCAAATCCAGGGCAGTGCCTGTTACCTCTGGGGAATTGGGGAGAGTGATAGGGTTAGGTGGGATATTCGCTACGTTTTATTCCTTAACCCGGGTGGTGAGTATAAGAGGGGACTGTAGTAGTCTTTATATACTTCTGTACATTTTACATCTTGCACGGTAAAACTTTAAGAAATAGAGTTGCGAGCAAGAGGTTGTTTGGAGACACCAGGCTGGAGGGTCTCCTGCAGGGTGTGGACGTTTCTCCTCTGCACATCTGGCCGAGCCCAGGGCTTGGCTGGGCTCATGCACTCAGGACACGTTGAACTGAACTCTGCTTGGAGGGGCCGGGGGAAGGCTTTATAGAGAAGGTGACAGTTACGACTGAATTTGAAGGCCAGTGCTGGGAACAGCATTTTGGACAAAGAGAACAGCATGTGCAAAAAAAAAGGGAGGCCAGCATTCAAGGAGCTACAAGGCGTGAGAGGGCAGATCAGTTCAGCTTTGGAGCAGTCCTTCGGTGGGTTTTGCTCTTGATCATTTATACTTGAAGGGTTCAGAATCTGGGTCAGCCCTGAGTAGACCCAGGCTAGACTCCACTCTGGTATTAAAACCCAGTCAGTTTCCAGGGAGCTCTTTGATCTTGACTGGAGCCTCTGCATTGTGAGACTGGTCCCAGCCCAAGGAGATTGGCCTCAGCCTGGGGCCCAGAAAGCCCTTGGTAAGCCGAGCCTCTGATAAAGGAGTGGGACCTGCGGAGTACCCACGCTGGTGAGAAGGAGCGTCTTTTCGGAAGAGAGCCCAGGTTGCTACCATTGTTCAAGACTCATCTGGGAACCGGCTGCCTGCTCCAGAGAGGGAAGCGGGGAGGAGGCAGGAGGGCTGATCTCTCTGTGTAGTGGCTTAGGGAATAATGTATATTCAGGATGGTTTTCTTTGAAAATGTCTTGCGAAGCCAATGAAACTCCCCAGGGGAGCCAGATTAAAGCAGTGATGGGGAATTTCATCAGCACTTAATCAAAGACATTGGCTGTTTTGTGGGCCTCACTGCTTACCCTCCCATTGTTGTCTCTAATTGTGGAAACTTGTTCATTAGGGTTTCATTAGGGCTGGCCCTGGGCCTCACCCCTCCCTTTCCCCTTTGATCTCTGGGAAGTATTCTCTTCCCGGGGCTTCCTGGGGGTCCCTTGGGGCTCCTCATTGTCTTTGCCACTCATGGTCAAATTCAGGCCAGACTCTCGCCCATATTTCAAAAGAGAGGTACTTCTCTACACCCCAGGTTCCTGCCTGGACTGAGGAAGAACATGGTTTGTGGGAAGCTGTCATTGGAGAGGACCTTGGCCAGCAATTAGTGCAGTGGCCAGATGAGGAGACCGAGACCCTGCAAGGTGGGATGACAGTGAATGTTCTAGAAGGGGGCAGCCCCAGCTTCGGACATTTCATCAGGTGCCACTCTCCATTGGAGCATGCGCTCTTCCTCCGGAGGCTGTTCCCAGCTAACCCGCAAGTCCACGGACCTTTCAAGTGCAGCCTTGACGAGCTACATGACAAGCTAGTGGCAGGAGCAAGGAGGAAAAACCACATTAGCTGCATGGTCCAGAGGAACTTAGCATGATCTCTCACCGGGGACCAATTAATTCCGCAGGAAGTTAAGGTTTACATTGTGCCCTGGAAACCCAGGCCCTGCACGCATTCCTGTGCTTGGCTCTCTGCATGTTTGTTTAATCACAGTCACGGTTGAAAACTCCCAGCATTTCCCCCTGATTTTATTAGCTGGTCCTTACCCACATTTCATCTGCTTTCTCTTAAACACTTTTTTTGGGTCTGTGTTTATAGATGCTGAGTAAACACAAATCCTTGTCTTTAATTAGGAAGCCAGCAACAGCCAGAAAAGGGGGCTCATTCCATCTATTTCTCATGCACTGTGGGTGTTGAAGGAGAAGAAGTGAAGGCAGGTATCCCCTAAGAGCTAACAGAGTGACCTGGGGGTGAGGAATCAGATGGCCTTACCCCCTCCCAACAGGCCCTGTGTCTTGAGTCAGCGGAAGTCATGTCTTGACATTGCCTGCAATAGAGCACTTGACTTTACCTGCGTTTTGTTCATTCATTCATTCATTTATCCATCCATCCACCCACCAAAGGACACCACCTTTTCCTAACACTGTTTCCCGATCAGACCTGAGAAGGCAGTGATTTGTACCTGTGTTCACTCCTAGTTGTCCCTAAAATGGAGCCTACTGTTAGGTGCTCAGGAAATATGAGTTTGGTGAGTAAACAACTACCAACATTCCGTGGTCAGGAACCCATTCTCTGTTTTAATCACAGGCTTCTGTCTTCACCGTATCTCACACAGAGTGCCCCGGGGGAGGGTACCGATCCCATTAGGCCCCCTCAGTAAGTTGTTCACAGGAAGGCAGGTGGCACTCTGGGCCCTGAGGAGGGGGGGGCCAGAAGGTGGCTGGGGTGTCCGGTGGGGATCAGAATTGCTATGAGGGGAGTGGGATTAGAGGCCCAGCTAGTTTGATTGGCAGGAATGTCTTGGACAAGTCACCTAAGGTCTCTGAGAGTCTAGATGCTGAGGGGGAACGGTAATGCCAGCTTCTCACCCTAAGAGTCTTACCTGTCCTGCCCCTTTGGTTTTGGTTCCAGGTGGCTCCCCGTCTTCCCAGGTGTTCCCATTCGTACTTAAGACATTTATTCTGCTCCCACTGTGTACCAGGCCCTGGGGATACAGTGGTGTATGAGATAGATGAGCTCCTTCTCCATCT
>PVKM010024108.1:0-20754 GCA_004027735.1 Carollia perspicillata
AGGACGGAGCTAGATCTGGTGGGTCCATAAATGCTTATGAGCAAATGCTGATCAGAATAGTATAGAACTACCCAACATATAGTCTCCAACTCAATCACTTACCCAGAAAATTCCACATAACCCAAGTTTTGGATTTTAATGATTAGAAAGAACATGAGAAGAGATTTCATTAAACATACACACCGCCCTTTTCATTAAAGATTTGGGGAAATCTGTCATTTTAAAAGGGATCCTCCTACTTCTGTACATACTTACATAATCAACCATAATGACTCATAACAACTATCCATTACCTAAGTCAGTATTTTGCAACTTGTTTTCCACTTTTTCCTTCTTTTGAAACTGAACTTAAGGAAATATACACAGAATTATAATAAGTAAACTTTAATAGTAGGAGTGTCAAATTTAAAAAAAGAAAAACTTGCAACATATTTGGATGGCTTGCCTCCTGGTTTTTCCATGAAACCTCAAACAGACATTTAAATGCATTCTTTTAATAGAGGAGGAAAAATAATTTTAGTTCTCATAATTTTAGCAACTTTTACTTAAACAAGGCATACCACAGTGATACTGTGATTTATATATATTAAGCAATATATATATTTCGTCTTTGCTTGTTTATGGTACAGAACTCCTAAAACTCTTGGAATTTCCTAAGTGATAAAATCGATAAAAGTGAAATTGATGTCTTTCGTTATTCATATAACAAGCCTCTTTCAATCACACCTGAGTTTATATTAATGAGTTCTTTGGAAAGCCCCTAAGTAATTTAAGGATGGGTGCTAGCTGCCAGGGAAATTGATCTGATTAGATTAGAAGGTTGGAATTTTTTCTCCTCCACAGAGAAAGGAGGGGCTAAAGGTTGAAGCAGCCACAAATGGTCAATGCTTTAATCAGCCATCCCTACATAACAAAGCCTCCGTAAACCCCCCCCCCAAAGATGGGGTTCAGTGAGCTTCTGTGTCAGTGCACTTGGAGGTGCGGGGGGA
Organism: Carollia perspicillata; assembly: GCA_004027735.1. NCBI lineage: Eukaryota > Metazoa > Chordata > Mammalia > Chiroptera > Phyllostomidae > Carollia > Carollia perspicillata. The sequence continues at coordinate 990 of PVKM010024108.1, forward strand.
GTGGTGCTCCATGGTAGAGCACATGAAAAGTCCCCTACCCTTTCCCACATAGTTTGCCCTACACATCTTCTATCTGGCTGTTCCTGAGTTATATCCTTTTCTAATAAACTAGTTATCTAGTAAGCAGACTATTTTCTGAAGTTCAGTGAGCCGCTCTAGCAAATTAATTGGATCAGAGAGTGGTAGGAAACTAATTTATAGCCTGTTGGTCAGAACAGCTAACAACCTGAACTTCTGATTGTGGGCCAAAGGTGGGGAGAGGGGTAGTTATATATAACTGAGCCCTTAACCTGTGCAATCTCCAAGTAGACAGCGTCAGAATGGAGTTACATGGTAGAACACCTAGCTGGTGTCTCAGAATAGGCTGGTGTGGACAACAATACCACACATTTGGTGACAAGAGCACAGAAAACCATTCAGTGTTGCATGTAGTGTAAAAGAAAAAAAGAGAGGATTTTCCCCCTTTATAACTACATGAATGTGATTCCATACAGCATTATTTGAAGTCAGACATTGGATTCCTTTTTAAACCAAGATGAGCAACAATACTGACTCATTCTCTAGCAGTCATACCATACATCGACATTTCAAAATGGTGGCAAGGCTCTCGAAATTTACATTATCATTGAATTTTACCAGATATCCCACAGATCCAAAAAACAAATATAACAGAGAGCAGCAATAGTTTCTCTGACATGGTAGAGAAACTACCACACTTCCAACCTGAGCCACACTTCCAACCTGCTTTTTACTGTGATTCCTGCAGTGAATTCCACCAGTATGTTTTAGAACTTTTGCAAATTAAGTTAGAAGTACTTGTTCACCTCAATTCATTTCTGGTGAATGGCTGTGTGGAACTCTAAATTTAAGTACAACTGCATTACTGTTCTCTGATTAGTGTAGAATAATTCTCGGATTCATGATAATGCCAGGCTAAATGACACTGCAAAGAAACTCTTTGTTTTCAAATAAATCAGTGGTTGGCTTTAGATAATGCAATAAAGAATCTTATTCATGTAGTGTACCCTAGTTAAAATTGTAAAAGTTGAGAACAAAAACAGAAACTTCCACCTCTATTAAGAGAATGATCTTTATTTAAAGCCTTGTTTTTCCGTATGAATTTAATACAAACATTGCATTTTAGAGGTAGTAGAAACTTTAAGCAATTTACTAAAAAAAAAATCAAGTCATTTGCTAAGGATCACTTAACAAGTTAGTGGCAGACATAACACTATAACCTAGGCCTTCTAAATTCCCTAACTAAGACTATTAAATATTATAGAATATTATGGACAGGTTAATATCAGCCAATTTTTAAGTAGGCAATTTATCAAGTGCCTACATTGTGCCTTTCACTATGCCAAGTATTTTCACATCTATCATCTTTTCCCTAAGTCAGCTCATAAGATTTAAAAAATCTTAATAAAACAATCACATTCACTCCTTTGGACATCCAGTGTTGCCAACAGAGAATATTGCCACATGATCCAAATGGAAAGAGGTAATTCAATTATTGTACTAAGTACACTACTGAAGAGGACATGTTCCAACAACACACTCAATCTCAGAAATTTCCCTGCCAGAGCTAGATATGGACTTAGAAAGCCTAGGAATGCATGCTTGGGTATTGGCTTCCATGCCAAGACCTAAAAGATTTCTGCAACTACCTCCTCCCCCCTTCATCTACTTCTATACTTTTTGACAAGAACACCAAGACAATTCAATGGGCAGAGAACAGCTTTTTCAGCAAATGGTACTGAGACATCTGGATATCCACAAGCAAAAGAATGAAGTTGGATTCCTACCTCATTCTATAAATAAAAGTTAACTCAAAATAGATTACAGATCTTAAAATAAGAGTTATAACTATAAAGTGCTTAGATAAAAACAAAGTAGTAAATTCCTGTGACCTTGAGTCAGGCAGTAATTTTTTAGACCAAAAGTAATTTCGTAGACCATGGTATGACACCAAAAGTACAAATGACAAAAAAAAAAAGAGAGAGATAAACTGGACTTCATCAAAATTAAAACCTTTTGTGCCTCAAGAAAAACTATAAAGAAAGTGAAAAAAGAAATAGAAGAATTTCCATTTTCTCACAGAGTGGAAGAAATATTTGTAAATCATATATCTGAGAAGTAATGTGCACCCAGAATATACAAACAACTTTTACAATTCAACAAAAAAAGACAAATAACCCACTTTGAAAATTGACAAAAGACCTGAATAGATATTTCTCCAAAGAAGATACACAAATGGTCAATAAGCACATGAAAAATACTCAATATCATTATTCACTAGGGAAATGCAAATCAAAACTTCAAAGATATACCACTTCATACCCACTAAAATGACTAAAGTCAAAAAGACAGACAAGCGTTGGAGAAATTTGAATCCTCATACATACTGGTGGGATTATAAAATGGTACAGATACTGAAAACTGTTTGGCAATTCCTCAAAAAGTTAAATAGTTACCAAAGGACCCAGCAGTTTTGCTGCTCCTAGGTACTACCCAAGAGAAATGAAAATATATGTCCACACAAAACTTGCAGATGAGTATTCATAGCAGCATTATTCTTACTTGCCAAAAAGTGGAAAAAACTTCAATGTCCATTAACACATGAGCAAATAAGAAAAATATGGTACACTGACAATCAAATATTTTTCAGTGATAAAAAGAAATGAAATACTACATGCTATAACATGGATAAACCTTAAAAAACATTATGCTAAGTGAAGTAAACCAGCAACAAAAGACCACATACTGCATGATTCCACTTTTTTATGAAATGTCCAGAATATGGAAATCTACATACAGAGAAAGTAGATTCCTAATTGCCAGGGCCTGGGGGAAAAAAGAGTTGGAGGGTATGAGTTACTGCTAATGGGTCTGGGGGTTTCTTTTGGGAATGGAGAGCTTAAGAAACATTTGGACAACATGAAGTGTAGCATTGCGTCATGGTAATACCAGAAGGAGAAGAGAGTGAGCAAGAGACTGAACCTATTTGAAGAAATAATGACCAAAAACTTCCCTAATCTGGTGAAGGAAAAAGACACAAAGTCCAGGAAACTCAGAGAATCCCAAAAAAGATGTACCCAAAGAGACCTCTACCTAGACACATCATAATTAAAATGGCAAAGCTTAAAGACAAGGAGAGAATCCTAAAAGCTGCAAGAGAAATGCAACTAGTTACATACAAGGGAACACCAATTAGACTGTCATCAGATTTCTCAACAGAAACATTACAGGCCAGAAGGAAATGGTGTGAAATGGTCAAGGTGATGAAAAGCAAGGAACTGCAACCAAAGCTACTTTACCCAGCAAGGCTATCATTTAACATTGAAGGAAAAATAAGGAGCTTCCCAGACAAGAAAAAGCTGAAAGAGTCTGTGAACACCAAACCAGAACTTTAACAAATGTTAAAGGGCTTGCTAGAAAAAGTAGAAGGAGGAGGAGGAAAAGAAAAAAAACAGAGGAAAATAGTCTAGCAATAACATGGCTCCAAATACATATCTATCAATAATCACCTTAAATGTAAATGGCTTAAATGCTCCAACCAGTAGACATAAGGTACCTGAATGGATAAGAGAACAAGACCCACATATATGCTACCTCCAAGAGACACACCTCAGATCAAAAGATACACACAGACTAAAGTAAAGGGATGAAAAAAAGGTATTTCATGCGAATGGAAAGGGGAAAAAAGCTGGGGTAGCAATACTTATATCCAACAAAATAGAAAACGAGAAAGCAAAATATAACTAGAGACACTGAAATTAAGACAAACTGACAGTAACCAGAAGGAAAGTGGGAGGGGATAATGGAGGAGAAAGGAGGAAGGGTTGTCAAGAGACATGTATAAAGGACACATGGATAAAGCCAAAGTGGGGTAGGATTGAGGGTGAGAGGTGGGGATGGCTGAGGTGAGGGGAATGATAGGGGTGGGGGAGGAATGAAGACAACTGTACTTGAACAACAACAAAAAAAGACTTTAAAAAAAAAACATAGCCAATAGTAAGAGACAAAGAAGGACATATAATGATAAAAGGAACAACCCAAGAAGAGGGCATCAGCCTAGTAAACATTTATGCACCTAACATAGGAGCACCTAAATATGTAAAGCAAATCTAGATGGACATAAGGGGACAGACGGACAGAAAGGCAGTCATAGTCAGGGACTGTAATACCCCACTGACTTCAATGGATAGGTCTTACAGACAGAAAATCAACAAGGAGACAGAGGCCTTAAACAACACACTCAAGCAAATGGATTTAATTGAACATGTTAGGACACGAAGCAAGTCTCAATAAATTAAGAAGATTGAACTCATATCAAGCATCTTCTCTGACCACAATGCTATGAAACTAGAAATCAATCACAAGAAGAATCACAGAAAGAACACTGAAAGACATGCAAAGACATGGAAGCTATATGACATTATTAAAAAAACGAATAGGTCAACAATAGTATCAAGGAAGAAATCAAAAGCTACCTTGAAACAAATGAAAATGAGGACACAACAATCCAAAATCTGTGGAACACTGGGAAGGCAATCCTAAGAGGGAAATTTATAGAACAAGCCTATCTCAAAAAACAAGAAAAAATCAAATAAATGATCTATCTTTACACTTAAAGGAACTTGGAAAAGAACAACCAAGAAAGCCCAAAGTGAGTAAAAGGAAGAAAATGATAAAGATCAGAGCATAAATAAATGAAATAGAGTCTAAAAAATACAAAATATCAATGAATCCAAAGGCCGGTTCTTTGGAAAGGTAAACAAGACTGACCAACCTTTAACCACACTCAACAAGAAAAAGAGAGAAAGAAAAATAAAAACCAGAAATTAAAGAGGAGAAATAACAACTGACACCAAAGAAAAACAAAGATTGTAAGAAAATATTATGAATATGCCAACAAACTGGACAACCTGGGCAAAATGGATAAATTCCTAGGAACATACAATTTTCCAAAACTAAATCAGGAAGAAGTAGGGAATCTGAATATACAGACCACACTTAGTAAAACTGAAGCAGTAATTTAAAAAAAAATCCTAGCAAATGAGATCCCTGGACTGGATGGCTTCACAGCTGAATTTTACCAAACATTCTGAGAAGAACTAACATCTCTCCTTCTCAAACTATTTCAAGAAATTCAAGAGGAGGGAATGCTCTTAAACTCATTTTACAAGGCCTGTATTATCCTAATTCCAAAACCAGATAAAGACACTGCAAAGAAATAAAATTATAGGCCAATATCCCTGATGAACACAGACACTAAAATCCTCAACAACATATTAGCAAACTGAATACAGCAATGCATCACAAAGATCATACATTATGATCAAATGGGATTTATTCCAGCAATGCAAGGTTGATACAATATTTGCAAATCTATAAATGTGATTCACCACATAAACAAAATGAAGCATAAAAATCACATGATCATATCAATAGATAGAGGAAAAGCACTTGATAAAATCCAGCACCCATGTATAATAAAAACTCTCAGCAAAGTGGGATTAGAGAGAATATACCTAAGCATAATGAAGACCATATAGGACAAACCCACTGCCAGCATCATATTCAATGAGCAAAAACAACAAGCATTCCCCTTAAAATCAGGAACAAGACAGAGATGTCTGCTTTCATCTCTCTTACTCAACACAGTAATGGAAGTCCTAACCACAGCAATCAGACAAGAAGAAGAAACAAGAGGCATCCAAATTGGAAAGGAAGAAGTAAAACTTCTTGCAGATGACATGATACTGTACATAGAGAACCCCCAAAATTCCACCAATAAACTACTAGAACTGATAAAGAATTCAGCAAAGTAGCAGGATATGAAATTAATATCCAGAAATCAGTTGCATTTTTACATGCCAATAATGAACTAATGGAAAGGGAAATTAAGATAACAATCTCACTCACAATTGCTTCAAAAATAATAAAATAACTAGGAATAAACCTAACCAAAGATGTAAAAGACATGTACTTGGAATATTATAGACACTGAAGAAAGAAATTGAAGAAGACACAAGTATATGGGAATACATACCATGTTCATGGATAGGAGGAGTTAACATCATTAAAATGTCTGTACTCCCCAAGGCAATTATAGATTCAACCTAATTCCTACCAAGATTCCAATGATGTATTTCATGGAACTAGAACAAATATTTTAAAAAATTTTAAGGAACCGAAAAAGATCCTGCAGAGCAACAGCAATCCTGAGAAAGGAGCAAAGTTGGAGGAATACCTAGTATTAAACCATACTGTGAGGGCATAGTAATCAAAACAGCAAAGTACTGGCATAAAAACTGACATATAGATCAATGAAATAGAATAGAGAGCCCAGAAATAAACCCACACCTCTACAGTCAAAGAGAGAAAGCAAGTACATATAATGGGCTAAAGATAGTTTATTCAATAAATAGTGTAGGAAAAACTGAACAGATATGTGCAGAGAAATGAAACTAGACCACCTTCTTACACTGCACACTAGAATGAAGTCAAAATGAATCAAAGACTGAAATGTTAGACACGAAACTATAAAAGTCCTAGAAGATAACTGGGCAGCAAAATCTGGGACATTGTTCATAGCAATATTTTATCGGATATATCTCCCCAGGCAAGGGAAACAAAAGAAAAAATAAACAAATGGGACTACATGAAACTAAAAACTTCTTGCACAGCAAAGAAAAACATCAACAAAATAAAAAGATAACCCATGGAATGGGAGAACACATTGGCTGATACATCTGATAAGGGGATAATATCCAAAACTGATAAAGAACTTATGAAACTCAACATCAAAACAACAAACAAACCAACTTAAAAATGGGTAAAGGACCTGAACAGACATTTCTCCAAAGAGGACATACAGATGGCCATTAGACATATGGAAAGATCCTCAGTGACACTAATCGTCAAAGAAAACCAAACTAAAACCACAATGAGATATCTCATGCCTATCAGAACAGCTATCATCAAAACACCAACAAACAATAAGTGCTAGTGAGGATGTAGAGAAAAGGCAATCTTTTGCACTGTTGGTAGGATTGCATACTGGTACAGCCACTGTGGAAAGCAGTATGCAAATACACAAAAAAATTAAAAATGAATAATGCCTTTTGACTCAATGATTCTACCTCTGGGAATATATCTGAAGGAACCCAAAACACTAATTGGGAAGAACATAAAAACCCCTATGTTCATTGCAGCATTATTTACACTTGTCAAGACACGGAAGCAGCCCAAGAGTCCATCAGTAGATGAATGGATAAAACAACTATGGGATATTTACCCAATGGAATATTACTCAGCTATAAAAAAGATGAAAATTTTACCCTTTTCGACAGTATGGATGGACCTGGAGAATGTTATGCTAAGTGAAATAAACCAATCAGAGAAAAACAAATACTATATGATTTCACTCATATGTGGAATCTAATAAACTAATCTAACAAGAAAAACAGAGACAGATTCATAGATAGAGAGCAGGATGACAGCTAGTGAGGGGGCAGTGGAGGGGGTTGAGGGATTAAGCAAAAAGGAAAAAAGACCATGGACATGGACAACTCTCAGCAAACACATGGGTGGTGATTGCAGTGGGGAGGGAAGTATAAGGGGACTATATGGTTTGAGAAAAAAATACGATAAAAATGTAAAAATATAAAGGCATACTTCAGAAAAAAATTGAACACACTTAGCAATTAAATTTAGAATTCTAAGCCCTTTTGTATTAGGGAGGTATATATAATATTTAAAACATTTTCAGTGATCTTTCTTCTTGAAGTCTGGCAACAGTTTCTAGGTTACAACATTAATATAATTTCAGAATAATAAAGCAAAAATGAAAAGCCAGTTTTCAAACTCATTTAACCACTGCCTCATCGGCAGATGGTAACGAGTAATCTGTAAATCAATTACGCCTGTTCTTCCAATCAGGGGCTTAGAGAGGAGTCAGCCTTTACCTCCTTCTCAAAGTCTCAGGGCCTTCTGTAAATCAGCTCTCCCCTGTATTGGCTGCACATGGCTACCTTCAACACCTCACTAACCCCCACACTTACCCCACAGAGTTATTATGAGTATTCAATAAAATAATGTCTCTAAAGCACCCAGCACAGGGTAGGTACTCAATATTGGTTCTTTTCCCTTTGTTCTCCTCAGGGTAAAACACAGGTCAAAAATGACCAAAAAAAAAAAATTCTTGATGAAAGAGACTATTTGGTTTAGTCTGTACCAAAAGGAACAGAGTTATCTAACTAATAAAAGTAAACCAATCTTTTTTTTCTAAAAGCACCAAACTAGTATAATATCAAGAAGTAAATTATAACCATGGTAATAAGATACAAGATAACATGGGGGAAAATCAACTAACTTTGCAATGCTTATGTTGCTATTATCTTACAGTTTTATTAGGAAACAATTCAGTATCCAGTTGGCAGACTACTGAAGATAATTTCAATTAAATGGTTCTTCAAATAAGCCAACAATAACTTAAGACTTGGCCGCATTTGCAGTATCAAAATTTCCTAAGGGAAGGATTCCTAATGAATCTTAGTCACAGCACTTGAGGCGCCAGGTCAGGTCAAGATGCCTACAAAATACTACTAGTCCTTTGAGGCAAGACTACACATGCATTCTTTTTATTTTTAAGATACTTCTTTAAATTTTGTTTTTCAATTACAGTTCACATTCCATATTATTTTGCACTAGTTTTGGGTATACAAGTACAGTGGTTAGACAACCATCTACATTGCAAAGTGTTCCCTCAATATTTTCAGTACCCACCTGGCGCCATACACAGTTATTACAATATTATCGAATACATTTCCTGTGCTGTACTTTACATCCTGTGACTATTTTGTAACTACCAATCTGTACTTCTTAATTTCTTTACTTTTTCCACTCAGTTCCCCAACCCCCTATCCCACACAGGCATTCTTTTAAAAAGATTTGAAACAACAACTTTACTAAAGACATAAGGGAAAGGGACAACAGAAATAGACCTATTTTTTTAAAGTCAAGGAACCCACAGACATGATTTTTAAAACTACTTTTACAATGGCTTACATATTCACATGGTTCAAAAACCAAGAAAATATGAGGTAGATTGAAAAGTCTGCTTCCCACCCTTGTCCCGAACCACCCAGTTATCACCACCCAATCCCAAACAAATAAACTTAATTTTTTAATATGAAAAACAGACATTTATTGAAGAAGATACAAGATACAAGAAACATTGTACATAGGACAAGGACACATCAGTCCCCTTCAAAATAGGCACCTTGGGACCTCACAAAGTTCTCCCAATTGCCATCAGCTGCCCCATTGTATTTTCCTGATCTCAGTGAAGGTCTGAAATCTTTTCCTTTTCAAAGATGAATTTAGTTTGGGGAAAAGCCAGAAGTCACAGGGCGCCAAATCTCAGCTGTAGCGGGGCTGAGTCACCTGGATAATTTGATGTTTTGCCAAAAAACTCTGCATGAGACATAATGCATGAGCAGGCATGTTGTTGTGATGAAGCTTCCAATCATGAGTTACCCATAGCTGTGGCCTTCTGAATGATCAAAATAGTTTCTGTGGAGGAACATTCAAGCTTAATGCAAAATCTCATGTAGATTCATTGCTCTACTCACTCAGTCATTTTGAATTCGAAGGCCACACGGTACACTCACTTAATGGCATTACTGCCCCCACTGAGTAGTACAGTGAAGTCATCATTATTCACACATGTGCATTCCAGTCCACTCTTGTTGGCTGCCAGGTTACATCAATGTTGTGCAAACCATTCTCATTATATTAACAGTAGCTGGACTTTTTCCAGACAGACCTTTTATATATATATATATATCTTCCAATAGTATGTTGCATATAAGACCTCTGCTACCCCAAGACTTAAAAAGCAGCTTGTTGCCTCCATGTCAAAGTAATTATAGTTGGGTTTGTTTACAAGAAGCAAATTTTAGGTGGGACTTGCAGTTAGAAATCTGTTTTTGTTGCATTGTTTGCTTGTTTTACTTTGCTTTGTTTTTTCTGAGTCTAGGCTCTACCACTAACTAGCTATATGACTTGGGCTAAATCGCTTGAAATCCATGGAGCACAACATGATGACACAGATGAATTTCATTCTTTCCTAGAGCCTGACAACCTGATTAATAGTTGCAATCTTCATTTGCTTAAATGACACACTGGTGGTAACATTATGATATATGTGCAAAAAGGTGTTATTTTTGGTTCCAAATTAGTGTCCTCTTGTATAATTCTGCATTGCCCATATGTTGTATTTAAAATATCAGAGTCAAAAAAAAATTTTAAGTGTGTTGTTAGTGTAATGAAAGAGTGCTGAGGTAGTTAGACATTAGTTTGTAAGCTCAAGTTTCCAAGTATGAGAAGTGGTTGAAAAGATTTTTAGGTGGTAAATTGCATATAAAATAGGGAAAGGAGAGGCAGAAGTAAGGCTATGGATCAAAATTAAGTTCAGGAGCCTGACCTATTTTTAAACCTCTTCTCACAGTGTGATGTATTTCTAGGCATAGTGCAAACAAACAAACAAACAAAAAACAAAACCCAAAATCCCCAAACCCCAGAAATAGAGGGACTGATGACAGGGGAAGAGAAAGACCAACGTCCAACTAGCTAGGCGTAACCTGATCATAACTGCAACCATTTCATAAAATTGTATGTCTATGGCTGATACTATCTACCATTCCTAAAAGTCCCTTGTGCCTGCTGAAATCACTTTTCCAAATACCTTATACCTAGGAATCTGACCTACAGAGCTTGCCTTTTATCAAACTAATAATGACTCATCTAGTTTACCTGTATGAAGGTACTAACTCTGAAGCTCAAACCTTAAAACATAATCTTTACTGATTCAAATAAAAAACTCAGCAATTTACCAAAAAGTAGGAGAGGCAGCAAAGCGCATTTGGAAAATGTTAAATTTTATTATCTGACATTGTTTCACCATTATTGTTATTGTATTGTACATAAGACTTTTGCTAAAGGTCGCTTCAGAGAGGCTGCAAAATGCCCTAACATTTTAGCAGCACCCATTTTACACAAGATTTTTTTCCACAAAATTAATCACAGACACATCGGAAAAATCATTTCATCTAAAAATGCTGGTGGGGTAGAAGAGATATCCTTTTATAAAGTGTAATGTTTAGCTTTACCTTCACTCATGCCTACATTTACACAAAACAGCATTTAAATTTACACAAAACAAACAAACAAAAACTCTTATTTCACCTGTCTGTCCTCTATACCCTCCACTCCACAAATCCCTGTCCAAGATACACACATAGCTCAGTGTGCTGTAGGATCTTAGTTTGTAGTGCATAAGATTTGGAATCAGAGTATCTGGCTCTGTTATTCAAATAGTGGCTGTGTGGACTTGGATACACTGCTTAATCTCTCTAGACCTCACATGTTCAATTCATTCATCTAACAAGTATTTATTGATCACCGGATGCAGTGGTGAATAGACAGATACTCAACCCCTATCTTCATTGAGTTCAAAGTCCACTTTAAGGACCATGTGTGAGGATTCATAGTGAAATAAAGCAGGACAGTACAATAGAGAGTTAGTTGGCTTTGGAGGCAATCCTTGGTTCTAAATCCTGGTTCGGCCACCGTGACCGAATTTTTAGCTTGTTCACTTTCTGTAAAGTGCAATGTTTAGAAGAGTACTTGAAAAGGCAGGATTCTTTAGGTCCCAGGATTTAACAAACTTAATGATTATCTCCACAGCCTGAAGGGAATATAGGGATTTTCAAGATACATTCTAACCTTTTTAATATTAGCACCATGAGAGAATCATAACTCAGCACTGCATTGTTTTTCAAAGACTCAAGGGTGAACTGGGAAGAGATAGTGTGACATTGGTGGCTTAGTTGGGGGGAGGTGAAAAAGGACCCGTTTTAATAGTCCTCAACCCCATGCCAGCAGCTCTTATTCCATACCACCCAGACCCCTTCCCTCAGTGTGTCACCAAAGGCAGCTTCAAGGCTCAATAGCAAGAGACCACCTATGACCTTTCACCTTCTGCTGCCCATTCTGCTAACTCTGACTGCCATGACCATCTGCTATAGCCACAATGTCTTCAGTGTGTCTTGTCCCCCGATAAGGAGGGTGAATCCCCAGGCCCTAATCCATACCGTAAAAGTATTGCCTCTAGCCTAATTTATTTATCTGATAGCTGGCTACCTATCAAATAAACCAAAAGTAAGATCTTAACTGTATTTCTAGTACCTGATGCTGCACAGTTTTGAATGCCTTCGATTCCAAACAATCTCTAGCCATTGTCTGAACTTGGGATAGCTGGGCAAGGATTAAGGTGAAAGGTGATCAGTCTTCTCCTTTACTCTTGAGACACCAAGAAGTCTTAAAGTAGACAGTAGCTTCATATAACACAGCACCTCAATCAAACCTTTTCTCCAGCATCTTTGTCATAATCCCTGGGAGGGAAGGGAATATATAGCCCCAAGCTGGGAAGGCATTCTCAGAAGTAGTTTTGCGGCATTCTCTTCCTTGTATGAGAAGAGCTCCATCTCACTGCCCACCTATCAATTTACCCTATACTCATGTCAGGACCTAAACGATTCTGAATTTTAGTACATTTTTTAAATTCCCAGCTCCTGATGGTGGATTTGTCCTCTGCCACTTCTTAGACAATCACCCCCCATGTTTGTCTGCTGACCTTCATCCTCTGCTAGACACCTTACTACCTGATTGGTCTCTGGTACTGGTCCCCTCCCATCATGCTAACTAAAGTCCCTCTCAGCCTCAGCCACATCCTTTACCTCTTTGGCCTCATTGATGTTCCTCTAGATCATCTCCAAGGTACCTTCATCCTTGGCTGCTGAAGTGGGCACCAAGGACTTTGTATAGATTCCTTCAAGGAAGGAGGATCTGGGAGAAAGCCCCAATAGGAGAGTTAAGCCCTTAGACAGCTAGAGATAAAATCACGGCAGCAAGGGCAAGAGAAACAAAAGAAACATTACTGTAACATCCATTTTCTCAGGATGGAGTATATATAGAAACAGAATAATTATTCTTTAATATCCTGAAAACATCCCACTTCTCTCTTAGCTCCCAAGAAAAAGAGATACCATACAGTGTTTTTACTTTAACCCTTTGAGACTTAAGATTATGTGTAATGTAGAAACTCACACAGAATTCAGTCACTGAGAGAAGTATCTTCACAGTGACCCATACTGCCTTACTATAAAGAGTATTTCAGAGCTTGCAATGTTAGAGCACAAAAGGATTTTAAATGTAGAAAACAACATGACATTTATTCATAACTCAAAAAAAAACCCCACTAAGCAATTGGGTAAGAGATTAATTATAAACAGTGAGTTCCACCCAGCTCTCTTTCTGCAAGGCTGCATGGTCAAATGGAATCTCTGGAGAGAACACCTGGACAACAGAGGACCTGTCAGCAGTGCCTCTGGTCTGGACTCCTGCTGTGTCTTCGGCCACCTCTCCTCTTGCCCTTGGATGGACCCCAAACAAAACACCAGTCCATGCTGATTGGCTATCCCATCAAATCCTGGCTGTTGAGTCATTCCATAGTAGCCTGGGCCTCCTTGTACATTTCATACTCAACTAGAGTATACCCCTTCAGGTATCCCGTATGCCTGCTCAGGTTGGAGTGTATATTTTTTATTTCCGCATACTCTGCAAATTTGTCATGGATGTCTTCTTCCATGGCTTCCTCATGGACTACAGTGACAAAGAGAATCCAGCCTGCAACAGAGTGTTGTGGTCTGGGCTCATCTCCAACCTGCTCCACACTGTCATAATCCTCACGTATCCGTGCTCTAGATCTCTTGGAGCCAAAGCCACAGCCCTTCCATTTCTTTGCTTTTTCTTTCAATTTGTGGGTGCTCTCTGACAGCACACACCATCACCTCTAGTCCCAGTCCCTTCCTGGTCCTGCCCTCTAGATAAACTTAATTTCTTATGTGACCTTCCTGAGTCTCTCTATGCTTAGACAAACAAACCAAAAATATATTCTTACTTTCCCTTGTTTTTCTATATAGAGGTAACAATTTATACATATTCTGCATCTCCAAAGCAAATTGCTAATTCTTAAATATCCAATGAAAGCATCTAATAAATTTAGTGAGGTGAGAATTTTATTCATACCTGAGTGGATTTTTAAAAGGAGAAGCAGAAATAAATTATGTGAATGAAAATCAGGAATAAAGGAAATCTAAAGGGGACACAAAATTCAAGGGGAAAGGGGGACAGAATCTTATAAATCTCTTAAAAATCCTCACCTGCTAAAACATTGGTATATCTTATCTTTCATTCATTTAAAAAACATCATTCCCTTACAGACAAAAACAACTAAACCAAATATTTACAAGAAAAAGTGAGGGTAAAAGGAGAACAATTAGAAAAAAGAGATACTTATATCAGAATGGACTAAAAAAATGTCAACAATGCACAACTATGTGCACTTAGAACTACAAAACTAAGAAACATTTTTAAAATTATAACAGATCTTAACTTTTGAATGTTTATTCACAATGGTCCCAGTTCAAATAAGCAAATAATATAGAACTTCCATGTTGAAGCCATCATGAATTTTAGCACTACGCTGTTTGGAGGCTGAATAAAAATGTCTTTTCAAAAACTTTTTCATTAACATTTATTAAACAATAGGCCTTTGGTGTCAGTGCAATTTAAGTAGCTATTGTCTTGGTGTGGAGCTCATGTCTGGCCAAAGCACCTTTACAGGTGAGATGAAGTTGGTATGAAGTCAGCTCCTGGGCTTCATTCCCCACCTTTACCTCTTGTGAAACTGTCTCACTTCTTCTCCGACTTCCAAGAATGGATGCCTAATCTATGTTTCTCATCAGTGAGATATAGCTTATCTTTGCTGATGGAAATCTGGGAAGAAAAGGTTTGTAATCTTGACCCAAGACTTCTCAGAGATTACTAATCTTTGGTTTAAGATTGCCTTCTTCGAATTCTTCAACTTTATAACAAAGATGTTGTTTTCCAACCAGATAGCTAGAACTTTGGATGTCCACTCTGAAGGGAATAGTGGGTGTTAACTAGGAGTTGGCTTTAAGACCAAAACACTCTCTAGTCAATCTATAATATGGCTAACATCTTCAATGGGAAAAAAAATAAGCTCAGAACAATGCTACTGCAATGACATGAACAAAAAATTATAGTTTTAAATTGTGTTGTACATACCAGTGCTTTAAAAAAAAAACAGCTTATTTAGAGAAGAGGAGGTAGGTGGAAAGTTCTGTGGAAATTTTGAAGTGAATTACTGGGTATTCTCAAGGGCTCTGAAGGTTGAAACCACTAGTTCTTTATAATGTCTACCTTTCCTCCCAAACTGGAAGCTTTCCTTCTCCTTATTAAAGGTTTGCTTTTAACTGTACCGCCATGATTATTATCTTTTTTGCTCAAGATCAAAATGAAGGAGTTGGATAGACAAAGGACAGATACATTTTCTTAAAGCAAAAACTGGAAGAAGAGGAGAAAAAAACAAGGTTAAAAGGGGGACTGAACTCTCAGAAAAGGAGGGAAGGCCACAAAAGGATATAGGAGGAAAGCGTGGTCAGGCAACAGCTCATGCATATGCGCAATGGGAGAAGAAAAAGAGGGTGGGGAGACGTTAGCCCAGGCATATGCTGTCTGGAAAAACTGGTGGCATTATAACTATGGAGTTATATACCTGAAATTATATGAAGCCAACTGTTACTAACTCTGAGACAGCCTATAATATAGGAGGATCACAAGAAATGTCAAAATCACCTATTTCTACCATTGTTAAGCAATTATTTCAACAAATGTGCTTATTAGGAGACTATTTAAAAATATGTCAAGGTCAACTGTTCTGATTTTAATTAAATTCAATACTTTTTCCTTGTTAAAGTCTATTATTGGTTTTCTGCTCTTCCTTTAGTGATCACAATCAATTATGTATCAATATTGCTACTTTTCTTCTTAAATATCTTATTATATATTTTAGAAGTACTTAGCATACAAATATTCATGACTTACATTAGGAGATATGCTTTATGCTGATTTGAATGGGTCTATCCATCCACTGATACACCCTTAACTCGTCCCCTTTATGAGCAGTAATATAAACATCCAAGTGTTATCCAGGCTTGGGGTATGGCAGATAGCCAGGAAACACAGCAAAATACCTGGCTTAAAGTTCATGGAATCAATGACGCTTGTTGGCTACATAAACACGATCCTCCAATCAACAAAGCAAGCTTTCATAAGAAATTATTTAAAACGTCATTGAAGGGTTTTCAGGAACTACTATAAAGGACACATGGACAAAACCAAGGGGGAGGGTGGAAGCAAGGGAGGGAGGTGGGTTTGGAGGGGGTGGTGAGAAGTGGTGAGGGGAAAATGTAAACAAATGTAATTGAACAATAAAATATTTTCTAAAGAAAGAAAAATTTTAAATAGAAAACTTTATTATTAAGAAATGTATCTCATTTATAAATAAAGCTATCAATAAGAGTACAAAAATTAAAATGGCATTGAAAAAATGAATATGGACACACAAATGAAAGTTTAGAAAGATATATTCAAAAATGCTAATAATGTTTATTAATGACTGGTAGGTTTACCGGTGATTCTTATTCCTTCCTTTTCTCTAAAATTGTATTACTTTGGTGATTTAAACATATTTTAAAGGATATGAAAGAGTGAACATAAAAATAATAGAAACAGAAAGCGGGTAACTTACTATGAACAACTATACGCCAAAAAATTGAACTGATAAATTTCTAGAATCATACACTCTCCCAAAACTGAATCAAGAAGAACCAGAACACCTGAGTAGACTGATAACAACTAATGAAATTGAAGCAGTAACCAAAAAAATCCCAGCAAACAAAAGTCCTGGACCAGATGGCTTCACAAGCAAATTTTACCAATCATTCAAAGAGGAACTAACACTTATCCTTCTCAAACTGTTGCGAAAACTCAAGAAGAGGGAAGATGCCTTGGCTAATGTGGCTCAGCGGATTGAGCGTGGGCCTGTGAACCAAAGGGTTGCCGTTTGATTTCCAGTCAGGGCCCATCCCTGGGTTGCGGGCCAGGTCTCCAGATGGGAGCATGTGAGAGGCAACCAATTGATGTGCCTCTCACAGATTGATGTTTCTTCCTCTCTCTTTCCCTCTCCCTTCTCCTCTCTCTAAGTATAAATAAAATCTTTTTAAAAAAGAAAAAGAAAAGAAGAGGGAAGGCTTCCAGCTCTCTTTATGAGGCTGTATTATCCTAATTCCAAAACCAGGTAAAGACACAACAAAGGAAGAAAACTACAGGCCAATATCCCACATGAACATTGATGCTAAAATCCTCAACAAAATATTAGCAAACTGGATCCAGCAATACATTAAAAATATCACACACCATGATCAAGTGGGATTTATCCCAGGGATGCAAGGTTGGTACCATATTCTCAAATCAATAAATGTGATACATCACATAAACAAAATGAAAGACAAAAATCATATGATCATATTAATAGATGCATAAAAAGCACTCGATAAAATCCAGCACCCATTTAAGATGAAAACTGTCAGCAAAGGAGGAATAGAGAGATCATACCTCAACATAATAAAGGTCACACATGAAAAACCTACAGCCAACATCATATCAATGGGCAAAAACTAAAAGCATTTCCTCTAAGATCAGGAACAAGACAGGGATATCCTCTTTTACCTCTCCCACTCAACATAATACTGGAAGTCCTAGCCACAGCAATCAGACAAGGAGAAGAAATAAAAGGCATCCAAATTGGAAAGGAGGAAGTAAAACTCATTATTCTCAGATGACTTGATATTATACATAGAAAACCCTATTGGCTCCACCAAAACACTATTAGACCTAATAAATGAATTTGGCAAAGTAGTAGTATACAAACTCAATACTCAGAAATTGATGGCCTTTCTATACACCAATAATGAACTATCAGAAAGAGAAAGTAAGAAAACAATCCCATTTACTACTGCAATGACAGCAAAAAAATGAGGTACCTAGGAATAAATTTAACCAAGGAAGTAAAAGACCTGCATTCAGAAAACTAGAGGACACTGAAGAAAGAAACTGAGGAAGATACAAATAAGTGGGAGCATATCTATGTTCATGGATTGGAAGAATTAACATCATCAAAATGTCCATACTACCCAAAGCAATCTATAGATACAATGCAATTCCTATTAAAATACCAATGGCATATTTCACAGATCTAGAACAAATATTCCAAAAATTCACAGGGAACAAAAAAACTCCAAATAGCCTCAGCAATCTTGAGAAAGAAAAAAAAAGTTAGAGAGATCACAATACCAGATATCAAACTATACTATAAGGCCACTGTAAACAAAACAGTCTGGTACTGACATGAGAACAGACACACAGATCAATGGAACATAATAGAAAGCCCAGAAATAAACCCATGCTTTTATGGTCAATTAATATTTGACAAAAAAGGCAAGAGTATACAATGGAGTAAAGACAGTCTCTATAATAAATGGTGTTGGGAGAACTCTACTAGTACTTACAAAAAAAAAAAAAAGAAACTAGACCACCAACTTACCACTATACACTAGAATAAACTCAAAATGGATAAAAGACTTAAATATAAGTCATGATATCATAAAAATCCTAGAGGAAAACATAGGCAGTAAAATTTTAGATATCTCACGTGGCAACATTTTTGCCATTTTATCTCCTAGGACAAGGAAAACAAAGGAAAAAAATAAATAAATGGGATGACATTTAAAAAAAGCTTCTGCACAGCTAAAAAAACCATCAGCAAAATGAAAAGGGAGCCCACTGTATGGGAGGATATATTTGTCAATGATATATCGGACAAGGGTTTAATCTCCAAAATATATAAAGAACTCATATGACTCAACACCAGGAAGACAAACAACCCAATTAAAACATGGGCCAATGACCTGAATAGACACTTCTCCAAAGAGGACATGGCCCATAGACATATGAAAAAATGCTCAACATCACTAGCCAACAGAGAAATGCAAATTAAAACCATAATGAGATATTACCTTATACCTGCCAAAGGGACTATCATTAATAAATCAACAAATAACAAGTGCTGGTGAGGATATGGACAAAAGGGTACCCTATTGCACTGTTGGTGGAAATGCAGACTGGTGCAAGCACGAGGGAAAACAGTATGGAGTTTCCTCAAAAAATTAAAAATGGAACTGCGTTTGACCGGGGAACTCCACTTCTGGGAATATATCCAAAGAATCCCGAAATACCAATCCAAAAGAATATATGCATCCCTATGTTCATTGCAGCATTATTTACCATAGCCTAGATTTGGAAGCAGCCTAAGTGTCCATCAGTAGATCAGTGGATAAAAAAGCTGTGGTTTTGGTTCATATGTGGAATGGAATGCTGTGCAGCAGTAAAAAGGGATTTACTTTTTGGGACAGCATGCATGTAACTGGAGACTATTATGCTAAGTGAAATAAGCCAGTCAATGAAAGACAAATATCATAAGTTCTCACTTATAACTGAAATCTAATGAACAAAATAAACTAATGAGTAAAATAGAATCAGAGGCACAGAAATACAGAACAGATTGACATCTGTAGGAAGGGAGAGGAGAGGAAGGAGGAGACTAGAATAAAAAAGGTATAGGGATTAGACAAAGAACATACGTTCATGACCCATGGACATGAACAACAGTGTGGGGACCAGCTATGGGAATGAGGGGCAGGCTAGGAAG
>PVKM010024109.1:0-20735 GCA_004027735.1 Carollia perspicillata
CCCTTTCCCTGAGGTTGCAGAGCAACTCCACTCTTTCTTCCCTCCCGCTGTCTCCCCCCACCTTCCCTTGCCAAACTCTTTGTAAATGTTTTATAAGAACAAATCCGTTAAACACAAATATTACCTTAAAAATTCATTGATTCTTTTCATTCAATTTCCTTATTCATGTCCAGAAAGGTGTGGGAGGAATATTATATATTAAGGAGTACTATTGTATGGGACAGAAGAGATTTCCATTTAAGAAATACTGCTGCACAGTCTAGAAGCCACTGCCTATCTTAAGAGTGAGGAATCTTTTAGGAAGTGGATGAAGGGTTATTTCCAAATTTACTGAAGTCTCATGGAACAAAGTAAGGATGATTATTCATCTACCTTGGAAATAAAGAAACAAAAAGTTTTCAAGTACATAAATGTATTATCTCAATATTTTTTAAATTATTAAGACATTAACTTTGGAAGTATATAATTTCTTAATGGATTTACAGATATTTAAAAGTATTTCACCCACAATTTGAACAATAAATGGTTAGATACCAAGTTAAGTATGAACTGTAAGATTTGAATAAATCACAGTAACATACCTACTTCAGTTCACTCAGCTGAACCTAAAACTAGTCTCTATTACTTTGGTTGACCATTAGGCAATTATATTAAGAATTTTAACTGACAATGTTACTTGATGTCCACTAGGGGGGACCAAACCACAAACACAAGTATATGCTTCTATTCCCCCAAAGCGGTGAAAAACCCAAGGCGTTTCAGACTGCCCATCTGATATTCAGAAATTATTCTTCTAAGTTTCTTATTGCTAAAAGGCCAACTCTATCAGGATATACAAGCAAATTTATGGAAATACTGAGGAATCAATAGCAGACAAGTAATGAGTAGAGCAAAAGTTTGCCTAGATGTAACAGAGAATGAAAAGCACATAATCTTTATACAATATTGTAATAACCAGAATTAAATGTAGCATTAACTAACAAACTAACAAGTCTGTTGGGACAAAAACAGGAACCAGACTTTTACAAACAACCTCTATTTTAGCGTCTATTTTAGTGTGTTGCAGGGACTAGCAGTTCTAGTTCCTGGTCAGATAAGAGCTGACCAACCACAGGAATTCTACCGACACTGATTCAACATGCTGACGCCAGTATCTTTACAGAAACCAGCAAGAACAGTGCCTGCAAGCCCCCACTTCCCTTCCCTTCCCTTATAAAAGCCACCGGCTTGCACAGAGATGATAAAAATGATTTTTAGGACAGTAGTCCACCGTCTTCTCTGGTCACTGGCACCTGAGTGTTGGTTTTTGTAGCGACAGGCAGTTTCGGTGACATGGTCTTTGGTAATTTGAAAACTTAGTTAGTTCATATCAAAGCAGTAAACTATTTTGAAATTGTTCATCTTTTAATAAATACCAAGATGTACACTTATAGATTTGTTTTAAACACTTGACTCATTTCACAAGAACGTGGAGGTAAATGTTGAAATATGACTCCATAATGTAGTCAGTTAATATATTTTGGGTCATGATGAATATTCAGAAGTAAATGTTCGTTGGAACTGTGTCCAATTGTTTTATTTTGTTAGTGAATAACTAAAATCAACAAAGCCTAAAATTTGTAGGCAATTTCTAATTTAAAATACCTTATTTTGAAAATATTATTTTCCAAAATGATGTCAACATGTACTTTAGAACTCTGAATTTGAAGTTCAATATTTTTTCATATTTTATTTTTTAATAACAGAATTTATTCAGCACTTACTGTGTACCAGGTATTATGCTTCCCAAAGGATTATTTATTTTATAACAATATATTTTATTGATTATGCCATTAAAGTCCCAATTTTCCCCTTTTGCCTGGTACCCCATTCCCTCTAATATTTACCCACCCCCCCTAGTTCATGTCCATGGGTTGTAGATATAGGTTCTTTGGCTCCTCCATTTTTTATACTGTTCTTGACATCCCTCTGTCTATTTTGTACCTACCAATTATGCTTCTTAGTCCTTGCATCAAGTTCAATATTCCTGGCATTACTTGAAATCACTGACTTGAAAAGATTCATGATGTGAAGCAATTCATTTGCATACTGTTGTGTTCTAGCTTTCTTAAAAGCACTTCACATTTTGTGAGACAATATTCCAAGAAAAACTAAAATAATTTTATTTAATGTAAATATAATTTGGTAATCTCATATTGTAATATTTTTCAAAATAAAAGGTAAGTATAGTCAGAGAAGAATGTTGAACTGAGCTCTGGCTGGGCCGCTTATTTGGTTGGAGTGTCCCTACACCAAAAGTGTGCGGCTTCAGTCCCAGTCAGGCGCACATCTAGGCTGCAGATTCGAACCCTGTTTCAGGGGGCGTATGGGAGGTGCCGACTGATGTTTCTCTCTCACATCATTGTTTCTCCCTGTCTCTCTGTCTCTGAAAATCATTAAAATATATCCTCAAGTGAGGATTTGAAAAAAAAAAGTTGAACTATAGATTCTAAACAACTTTTCATATAAGCAGTTTAATTTTATCGCTGTTAGTATAAAAATCACACTTAACATGAGAGATGAAAACGCGGCTTATTGTAAACAGCAATAACAAAAACAGAACAGTTAAGCCTCAAAGATCCATATCAGAGCCATTTCTCTGCAAAATGCAGGAGGTTGTTGCAGAAACAAAATGTCCACTAGATGCCACACTTTCTTTGCGGAGTAAAGCAGTACTTTGCCTTCTCGACGACCTTGTGCAGATGCTAAGGTATCTGGTTACAGGACCCGAACTCAGTTGTCTTTTTCTTTACATTCTCTCTCTGATGCCCTTCCCCCAATGATATGCCTAATCTTCCAAAATTTTCATAGTAACAGTAGCTTGGAGACTTCCATTGAAATCCTTCTGAGGGAGTACATTGAGCTTGTATTTACTGATTTTAAAGATCAAGTCATTTTAAAACTGAAAAAATAAAGATCTTTCAGTTATTTTTGACATTTCTGGTAGGCTGAACTTAATAGCGAAATGAATAGAATTCAGCAAGTAAAGCAGGATGAGACATTATCTTACAAGCTTCCACCCTGTGCTGTGAATCAAACCTAACAGGACTATGAGTATTCAGAACAGATATACTCAGTTTGAGTCACAATATTTGATGTACCTGCGAATTGTCAATTATGGCATCTTTATGGGAACATAATCTAATATTAGCACTGCTGATATAAAATAAATAGCATCCCTTAATCATGTGATAGTGTGAGGCCAATCCTCTGTCTTCCTTCAGATTACTAGTCACCCAAGCAAATCTTTCCTAGGACAATTACGATTTTATAGTGGTGTGTTTTTTTTTATTGTCAAAATCTTTTGAGGATCTAATCACTATATCTGATCATTAAAGAATCTATAGTAAATTAAAAATATTTTTTGTTCTTTATTGATGTTTTAGAGAGGAAAAGGAAAGCAAGGGAGAGAAAAAAAGAGAGAAACGCTGGTGTGCCGTTCCACCCATTTATGCATTTCTTGTTTGCCTCCTGTCTGTGCTCTGACCA
Organism: Carollia perspicillata; assembly: GCA_004027735.1. NCBI lineage: Eukaryota > Metazoa > Chordata > Mammalia > Chiroptera > Phyllostomidae > Carollia > Carollia perspicillata. The sequence goes on from PVKM010024109.1 coordinate 3,529, forward strand.
GGGATCAAACCTGCAACCTTGGTGCATCAGGCCAGTGCTCCAGCCAAATGAACTACCCAACCAGAGCTACAGTAAATTTTAAAAAAATCACACTTAAGCTTACTTTAGTTGCTGGAATAAATAGTGAATTTAATAGTTGGTCTGCAAGTTTTTTCTTTCCTGAATTGATATGTTTTGAGGATTAATTTTCAGATAAATCTTTTTCATTATAACCTGTATGGAAGAATAGTTCTCTCTCTCAATACCTGACACAAGATAGATCAAGTTTAATGGACAGTTTGTTGAAGAAAATAAAAATTCTATAGAGGAGAAAAAAACTCCTCTCCAAACAAATCTCCAAACTAAACAACAAAAACAACAAACTAATCAGTGAAACTGCTTTGGATTGTCAATGTAAAATATTGGCACATCTAACAGGAGGGATTCAAAATAATTCCTGTTGTTTCACATTTTTTCCCAGTAATTTTTTCCCCCACGTATATCTAGCATATATTGTTAAAGATTTCATTTTCTGGGAAACATCCAAAGGAAACTAGAAAAAATAGATCAACCAAAATGTGGCTTAGTAAAAGAGCTCCTGTAAACAAAGCAAGATAAAAATGTTTGACACATGCTAAGATCTGTTCTAAGAATGAATTGCTGTTAATTCCAGTTTCTTTATGATTGTCTTTAAGAATATGTACTAAAAGCCCAAACAGTTATTTATAGGTGAAGGACACCCAGAAACTAAGTCCTTAAGATATTTTTTCCTCATTTGAATGATGCTACTGTGGTAAAGATACTGTATTTATTTACATTGAATTCTAAGATAAACAGACTTCCTTTATGACAACTTGACTGTTAACCCTCCCATTTTCCAAGAAAATTGTATCTATATCAGAAATCACCTAGAAATTGTCAGGAAATAAACATAATTGAACATTGAGAATATGGTTTGCATCATTCTAAGTACTGTGGAGAGTAATAAATAAAGTCCTCTAGAATTCCTTTCCTAAGTGTCAAAATAAATAAATAAATAAATGGAGCCCCTTTAAAATGGAGCTGGAGCTGTCATGTCAGAGGAACTGTCTTGCAAATCTTATGCCTCAAACCTTTGGACTGTTAAAATAGGGCAAAATAATCTTTGGACTGGGTCTAAAATAACATTGTGCCCCAAAGAATTGTTTGCAAAGATAATAAGAAAGGAGTTGTTATGATAACTGGACTGATGACTACCAGACTGAAAATGAAAAATACTGTTCAGAATTAACATTCTTGTTGTGTTGTCTACACCCCCAGAAATGCCTTTCATCCACTCAAGTGATTGTTCCCCTTCCCTTTCTCATAAAAACTCTTCGCCTTTGTCTCCTAACTGGAACACTATTTGGTCTTCTGCCTGAATCAGTGCTTATTGAGTAGCTGTTCTTACTGATCTCAAATAAATGCTTGTTGTCTCTCACTTTGAAAGGCCTTTTATTTTTAGGTTAACAAGTTACAGCAAAGCTAAGCTAGTGCATGGTGGTGAACATTAGAATGTGTTTAGATCTAGATGCTGCTAAAAATTTTATCGAAGTTGTGTATGGTAGGGGTAGCCTGGGGGGTCTCCAGGTAGTGTGCTCTCCTTAGGCAATCAGTAAAATCTTAAAAGTTTTAAACTCCTATAGCAGAATATGTTCATTGTTCAAATCCTCAAACAATGTGGGAGTATCTAAACAAGAATATCTAAACAAGGATTCAAGTTGGGATATAAGTTAGTATTAATGTTTTTGTATTAATATAAGTGTATATCATAGAAGGAATTTCTTAGTAATGATTTGAATAATTACAATTGTTAGAAGAAAAATACCTATTAACTACCTACTATGTATACACATTTCCTTTCAGGACTGTGAGTACAGAAGGAAGAACTTAGAAGCTCATAAAGGCCTTTATATCTCTCTTGGAGATAAGAGGGGCCTAAATTGTGGGTGCTCAGATGCCTTTTTGAGTTTCCTGGATTGGTATACCTTACCTTCTCTCCTTGCTCACACCTTCCCTCATCCCCCACCAGTTAGTAGGATCAGCCAAGAGATTTTATATAATCTTCCTACAAAAGTGGCGGAAAACAGAAGTCTTTAGCAAATCACCCCTTAAGTTTAAGATTTGACTAATTCTCAAAGTTATCCCAAAAGATGAATTCCTTTTCCTCCCAATCTTCTGATTCCATGCCTGCCTTCATGCACACCTTGGAGGAGGGATCAGCCTTGAGCAGACTTGTCCAAGCTCAACTCCCACAGAAGGCTTCTTTGCCTTGGCCATAAGATTAGGAACCACTGTATATCCCCGGTAAGATGGTCCTTGAAAGTAATTTGTGCTAGGTGCCTGCAAGTCCATTCATGGCCATATTTTTAATATTGTTCTTTATCCTTCATTAGTAAAGAAAATTACATTGACCTTTTTTTCATTTGATAGCATTATTTTTTGTGCATATTATAGATAATATCTTTCCATATTTATATATAATAGTTGTAAGGATTTACACTGAAAATAAATTTTATTTTAATAATTTATTACAGATTATAAAAGTGATACTTACATTTACATTATTTAACCAAAAGAGATTTATATTACACAGAAACAAAATATTTCTACTCCTTATGATCCCTATTTAAAGATAACAAATGTCAATGACTTCATGCATTGTAAATATATATAAATTTTGTTATATATATTTTATATATTATAGTAAATTATAAATATGCATATAATATGCAGTATATATTATATCTGATAGATTACAAATAATAAATATGTAAATGTAAACATATACAAATTTTATGTTATATTTATTTTAGTACAATATTGTAGCAAATTTTAGTCATTTTTAAGTGTATAGTTTAGTGACCTAAAGCAAACATCATGACTACCCATCTTCAGAACTTTTAAATCATACCACACTAAAATTCTCCACCCATTGAATCATAGGTCTTTAGTCATACATTCTCCTAACCCCGGTCACCACTGTACAACTGTTTCTCACCATGAATGTGATGATCTGAGGTACCTCATGTAAGGGAGCCATACGTTTGTCGTTTGGTGTATGGCTTGTTTCACTTAGAATAATGTCTTAAAATTTGTGTTGTGGTTTGTATCAGAAGTACATGTATTTTAAACAAACAAAAACAAGACTATCTGACTTAAAACCTTTTCTAAGCTGAGAAGGGGAGCTCTAAGGGGAGAAGGTAGATGTCTTTCTGTCTTTGTTGCTGGGTCCCCTGGCTGAGGCAGTGCCTGTCACACAGAATGAATGCCAATGACTGAGATAGATTTCTACATAGTATTATCTCATTTAGTCCTCAAAATCATTCTGATGAGGATATTATTATGTCCATTTTCTTTTATAGATGAGGAAACTAAGGATCCAGAAGGATAAATAATTTGTGTGAGGATACTCAGACAACAGGTAGTAGAGCCTGACTCAAATCTAAGTTTTGTTAACTCCAACACTCATTATTCTGTCACTTTACCATGCTGCCACTACTTTGAATTAAGTGTCCTGTTGTGAATCTTAACCAAAATTTTAGTAGTGCAAGTACGTTTTTTATACTAGACTTTGGAATATATTTTTGGACTATATTTTTACCATAAGAGCATGTATGATATCTGCCTGGAAGAAGTCCAGCCATTATTTATATAGTGAGAATGGTTTGTGTGACATCAATGTAACCTGTCAGCCAAGGAGAGTGGACTGGAATGCGCATGCGTGAACAGTGACAACCTCACTGTACTAGTCAGTGGGGACAGCAGATGCTGTTGAGTGAGCATGCATACTGTGTGGCTGTCACATTCAAAATGACTGAGTGAGTAGAGCAATGAATCTGCATCCAATTTTGTATTAAGCTGAACATTCCTTGGAAACTATTCAGATGATTCAGAAGGCTTTTAGGGACGATGTAATGAGTGCAGCACAAATAAAAGTGTGGTACAAATGCCTCAAAGATGGTCAAAATCTGTTGAAAGTGATCCACATTCTGGAAGGCCTTCAACCAGCAGAACACCAGAGAATGTTGAACGCGTACGGCCTACCATCAACAATGATCAGTGAATGACAGTGAGAGAACTAGAAGCTGATCTGGGGATTCCCAAAACTGTTGTGTCTGAGATTTTGATGCAGGCTGTTGGCATGAAATGTGTCATGGGAAAATTATTCCATGGCTTCTGCTACCAGAGCAGAAGCAACATCATGCTGCAGTTGCCATTGGTATCACTCAAACTGATACCAATGAACCAGATTTGGTGCCCTGTGACTTCTGGCTTTTCCCAAGACTAAAATCACCTTTTAAAGGGAAAAGATTTCATACTGTCAGTGACATTCAGGAAAAGATGATGGGGCAGCTGATGGCAATTCTAACAAAGGATTTTGCAGAGGGTTTTCAACAGTGGAAGAGATGGCGGGAGAACTGTGTGAGGTCTCAAGGTGCCTACTTTGAAGGGAACTGAGGTGTCACTGTCCTATGTACAATGTATCTTGTATCTTCTTCAATAAATGTCTCTTTTTCATAGTACATGGCTGAATATTTTCTGGATATACCTCATATTCTTCTAACTCTGAATATTTCAGCAAATTAATAAAACTACAGTGTGAGTATCAGCTGCTCAAGAAAACTTCAAAATCCTTATTAGCATCTTAGAATGTTTCCTTGTTTCTTAGTCTATTTGAAATGGGATATCAGTTAAACCACATCCAGCTCTAAAAGGAATATCATTTATTTTCTGTAACCAAATGTGATGCTGAGCCCTAAGTATACTTTTGATGTTGTGTTACTAATTTTTTTTTGAATTTTGAAAATATTCTGATCTAGAAAAAAACTAAGGAGACAGTTTGACGGTGAACGATATTCCACTTCTCTAGTTTCATCCTTTAATAATTAAAAAAAATCATTCCTCCTTATTTATTTTTGTCACACCCAAATATTTATTAATTTATTGATTTGAGAGAGAGAGAAAGAGAGAGGGACATATCAGACCAGAGATCGAACCTGTAACCTTGATGTATCAGGACAACAATGCTCTAACCAGCTGAGCTACCTGGCCAGAGCTCATGTTTCTGCAAAAAAGCTATCCCCACCTGCCTCCATTTTTAGTAACACTGTGGACTGAATTTTTTTCTCGATTTTATTTGTTGTGATTATTTCAGATGCTTGTATTGTGTCAAACTTGGCAAACGGGAGCCTCTTCAAGCGGGTGCTTGTGTCTTTTTGTCATAACTCAATTATTCTTTGGGCACTACCTTACTTTCTGGCACAAAATGTTCTAGGCTCACCTTCCACACTTTCCCTGCCACAGGCCTGAAGTACGTTATTTCTGTAAGGTGGGAATAAATATTTGAATTCATTGGACATGTCTCAGAATCTCAGACTTGTAATGACTTTAATGTATTTCTAAAACTATTATTAGTAGACCAGTACTTTAATTTCGGAGAATCCTAAGTCTTGGGGTCATAGTTGAAATATTCATCTTGATAGCCTATATAATCTTTCATGTTTAGATTTTAATTATTAATAATTATCAATGTCTATATTTTTAATTTTTAGGTGTGATAAAAGAAAAATAAATTTTAAAACAAAATAAATTAGTTACAAATTTTTTTGCTTACCTCTTTCTTCTGATGAGATAGGCAGTGTACCAGTGGCAAAAGAATGGAGTCTAATGTCAAATGAATATAGTTATATAAATGCAAGGTAGAAATAGTCTGTAAAAAAATTAGCTCTGTGGGCTTAAAATTGGTTTAATGCACCTAGAAAAATATGAATGTAAGCAAGCGGGTCTGTGCATCCAATACTGTGGTAAAGTTATATTTATAAGGTAGCAGACCCAACATGTTCAAAGAGGCCAGAAAATTGAGAGACAAAAAGGAGAATTCACCAGTGAACACTAAATGATAATATTAATATTAAAATAATTGATAATTGTTGATTTTATTACTGAATTTTTTGTAAAAGAACTACATCAATGTGAAAATAAGACTCTGCTAGACCTTAAAGTATGCTATAATGTGGTTAAAATAAAATGCTGAAACATTGGTTCAAGGGCGGTCATATACATTTGTGGAATTGAATAGGTAGCCTATAAAATGGGAAGAATACATGATTTTTAATTTGTCTCTCTTATCATTACTTATTCTGTTTATCTTTAATAGATTATTTTTATATCTCTTATTTATCTAATATATGAATTTGCCATGTATCTCCTCTTCAATATGAGATGTCTACAACGAAGACATTAAATATGTAAAATAAGGGATTAAAACCAACACTAGAAAAATATGGATAGGAATTTAAGATTAGACAGAAATCTCCATCCACTACTGACAGACAATAAAAGGCCATTTAAATTTGGTATAAGTTTCATGGCAGCCAAAGGAAAAGAGAGATACCGTTAGTTGTATACTTCTTGTGTTAAAGAGAATTTTTTTAAACTTATTTTGGGAAAGTAAAATATTTCCTTGCAAATTTTAAAAGAAATTCCTCACATGAAACTCCTTAAAGGAACCAGAGAGTACAGTTTGGACAATAATTTCATTATATTTGCAAGATGTGAAGAATCAGCTTTCAGAAGACTATTTCATCATTTTTCATTAAAAGTAAATAACATAACAAAAAAGAAATATTACATCTTGTTGAAGGTAATTTTTAAGAGAATCAAGGCATAAAACACGTTCCATGCCTGTATATTAATCTAGAGTCTCCAAGCCAAGGATTCCTGTGTGCAGTAGCCAGGATTCTAAGATGTCCCCCTGAAGATTTCCACCCGCACCCCTGGCGTACACATGCTGAATAACCCCTTCCCCTTGCATGTGAATGGAACTTGGGGGTATGGCGTGATGTCACTCTTGTGATTCTGTGTTGTTATGTGACAGAAGGGATTTTTCCGATATAATTAAGATTCTTAGTCAATTAACTTTGAGATGATCAAAACGGAGATTACCTGAATTGTCTGACCAATCAGGTGAGCTCTTCAAAGAACAAAGAGCTTTTCCTCCCGGCCGGCCTAGATGAAGCAAATTGCCATGTTGTGGAGAGGCATGTATCAGGCAACTCGGGGAGGCGTCTAGGAGCTGGGAATGACTTCACATGGCAACCAGCAGGAAAGTAGGATCGGAGTTCTGCACCTGAGAGAAACTGAATTCTGCTGATACCCAGTGAGCTCCGAAATGGACTCAGAACCACAGATGAGATTGCAGCTCCGGCCAATGCCTTGCTTTCGGCCCTGTGAGACCGTGAGTTGAGAACCAAACTCTCAATGCCGGACTTCTGAACTGCCGGAATGGTGAGATAATAAATGTTTTGTTTTAGGCTGCTAAATGTGTGGCAACCTGTAACGTAGCAATAGATAGCAAATACACCATGCTTGGAAAACTCACAAACCAGTAAATTGCCTCCAAATATTGGTCCTAACTTTGCATTTTGGCAAATAAAGAAATAATTCCCAGTGGCAACTATTATGGAAGTCAGAAATTGGTGGCCATGGCCTGAATTCAGCTCTGGATGTATTTTGTTTAGCTTGCACAGTTAAACATTTTTAAAATTCAGTTTTCAACATTTCAACATTGAGAAATTGTACATTACTGGCTTCTCTTTAAAAACTGGAAGGAACATTGGATGCTAATTCTACCTGTTAATAATTAAATAGACCAAGAAGTTAGTAACAGTTGCTGCAGGAAAAATGGGATGTCTGCTTCCATTTTGCTATATTCCCCTCCACTCTTTGTCGCTTACTGCACCAAGTTGCTTCTCTAATTTCACTCATTTGCATTATCTGCCTGACTCCTATATTACCAATGAGATAAATTGTATAACAAATACAATATAAAATGGTACTATGCACATATAAAATATTTTATTTATTTTTAGAGAGAGGGGAAAGGAAGGAGGAAGAGGGCAAGAGAAACATCAGTCAGTTGCTTCTTACACGCATGCCCCCAGCACGTGCCCTGACCAGGAATCCAACCTGCATCTCTTTGGTCCACAGGTTGGCGCTCAATCCACTGAGCCACACCAGGCATGGCAAAATAATGTTATATTTAAAATATACATAAATTAAATATATATATACATAAATATCCAGTACATGTATACTTTTACATTATTTATAACAATAATCCATATTTTCCTTTATGAGGAACTCGCTTCCATTTCTTTCCTTTTTCCTCCTTCTTTTCATAAAGATCTTTGCAAGTTGGGAAACAATTATTGTTAGGTTGCCCTCGGTTCAGACTGTCTTAGGTCACTGACCCTTTTGGGGCCCCTTTTAATGCATAGCTGAAACTACATAGAAATATTACTCAGTGTGCACAATCCCAGTTTTAAATATCTTTAGATTTAATGTGTTAAGAGAATATATTAACTTCTCTTGAGAAGTTAAGAGAAGAAAGACAATATAAAGATCATTATTGCAAATGTAATCTCTGTCCGTTTGCTGCTAAGAGGCCCAAGCAAACTCATTAAGTGGGATAAGCAGTCCTGGGACAAGTTAACTATCCGTATTTTTCATTCAGGACCGTATAGCCACAGACAGAATATTATAACCAAAAACAGGTCCAGCTGCCTGCCACTACACAAGCCAATACTTGAGAGGTGGGTGCTGATGTAAAAGAAAGTTGTTTATTTTCAGGCACTGGCCACCTGGAAGACGTGGGACTCATGTCTCAAAGCCCATCTCCACTTCTTGGTGGAGGCAGAGGTTTTGATAAGGAGGGAGAGGGGAACAGAATGAAGAGATCCAAAGAGAGGGTTGCAAAGTTCTCTTGTGCAAACGAGCACAGTCCTTTCCAATAAGGGAAGTGGTGGGTCGGTATGCATCCTATTGGTTTAGTCATCCCAGCTTCACTTCATCCAGTTTCACTTCATCCCAGCTTTACGCCATCCTGGCTCCACAGTCGAAGGTCAGCAAATCTGCTGGAGCTGGGATGCCTGAAGGTGGGTTCTGTATCTTTTGAAGTTAGTTCCTAGAATTCTTATAAAAGCATTCTGTTCATCTACAAGCAACATATTAGTCAGAGTCAGCACTTAACAGAAACAATGTCAAAAAAATAGTGGGGTGGGTTATAATTTCCCACTGTTACAATTTCCCACTGATACAGTATGGCTTCTATTATTTAAGTCCTGCTACTGCCATGGATGTTTTTGGACAGAGCATGCAAATGAGCACAGAAATCCTGATTTCTGAGTAGAAAATGATCTTGTGGTAGATTGCAAAATGGTAACATTTTTTTTTCTTCCTCTCTCTATACCTTGTTTTCTTTTACAGTGTGACTTTGCATAGCCTTATGTAAGAGGTGGAAACTGTTTTTTCTTTACTTGAATCTAGGGCATATGACTTTCTCTGAACCATGGGAGAGTAGCAAATGTAATAGAAATAGAGACTGCTCATTGCGACTTGCCTCTTCACTGTTTTTGGGAATATTATGTCTACCACAATATGAACAAAACTGAGCAAGGCTGGCAGAATGATAGTTGTGGTTCACTTACTTTGTTGCTTCTGTTGACAACCACCCATTCTCCACACATGTGAGTGAAGGCTTAAACACCAACTGACTACAGCTATATATATATACAGTGGTCAACTCACACTGGTTTACCCATAAATTTCCCAGCTTTAGCATGGAAAGTTCCATGTCCCAGGAGCCTCCTCAGTCCCAGGCAAACTAAGATGGTTGAACCAAACCAAGAGCTGCTGTAGAACCATCATCTGAGCTCACCCCCCAATTTCTCACCCACAAAATCATGAGCTAATTCACGGTTATTTTTTGTTTATGTCACTGAGTTTTGACATAGTTTGTTATATGATAAAAGTTGATACAAACGTTTAGAGACTCATTTAGTTAATTTAACTCATTTTTGAGCTGATAGAGTTGAGATTCTGAGAGGAAAAATGGCACACCTAGGGTTACCTATCTGGTAAGTCTTAGGTTTGTCAACAAAAACAAATCAAAGACAATGTTAAGAAATGCCAAGGGTTATCTTCCGAGGAAAAATATTTGATTAAAAAATCCACAATTAATGAATATCCAGTTTTTTACATAAATATTGGGAGATCGTATAATGCAGCATTTGAGAGCAAGGGTTTTAAGTCAGACAGATGTGAGTTCAGATTCTCCTCTTAGATAATTATGTCCCTTAGGCAATTTACTTAGCCTATCTGATTACCAGTTTCCTCATTTGTGAAATGGGCATATTTGTATCCACCTCAGAGGTTTGATAATGTGAGAAGTAATTTAATATTATAGTATCAAGTACTATGTACAGCTCCTGGTACATAACAGGGACATCATCAATGGTAGCTATTGATACTATAAATACCCAGATCAAAGAATCATTTACACGTTCAAGTTTGTGGTGCTTCACTGTCTGGTTTTGAACCATCCTAGTAGTGACCATGGATTGCATCTTTTCAATAGCTAGTCCTAGAAAGAATATAGACTAAGAAGCAGAGATACTAATTTTATTTATTTTATGCTTCATCTCTTCTTATTTCTGTAAATGCCATAAACATTTACAGATATAATATCAGAGATTGTGGTTAAATAATTCAATTTTTAGGTATTTTTTTTGTTGATAGCCATTTGAAAAAAAATCCTTTACATGTAGACCTTATTTAAAAACTTTCTCAATCATTTTTATTTGCAATTATTAGTCATTTTATTACCTGAGAGAGTTTTGATACTTATTATTTGAGAGAGTTACAGGTACTGGTGTAAAGAAATGACACTAAGCACCGGTTGAAAACTCAGATAAACAGTCTGGACTACGTAACTATTGCTAATGACCCAAATCCTGGACGTTACTAGTGTCTTGTTGTTGTTTGTTTTGCTTTTCCAATCTCTGGTCTTCCAAAATATAAAAGCTTAATAATTATACAAAAATTATTCTATGGAAAGAATTTTTGCATATCATTAAATGCTAAGTGAAAATTGACCTAGGAAAAAAAAAAGAAATGAAATGAAACTAAGGGCATTATATAAGAAAATACTCAAGGTTAGCTAAACTTGTTTTAAAACTGTTTAAAGGGTGAAAGGTAACTCAAAAGCCAAAGGACACTAAAATGTTCTCACTAAACCTATCATCACAATGACTGGCAAGCTGGTACAGTTAAGAAGCAGAAATCCATTCAGGTAACCAAAAAAAAAAAAAAAAAGACACCAGCTGTAACCCCCCAGCTGCAGATAGAAGAAAGAAACATTGCAGAAGAAGCCTGTTAACTTCTCTGTACTGTAGTTTTTGTGAATGACCATTGTAATGTCTCTGGTATGGGAGCACATTGAGAAGAAAAGAGAAGATCAACACCGTGACCACACCACAAGCCTCAGGAAAGGCATTGTCAGTTTATTGTTGAAGGCGCATTGTTTAACATTTCACTGCGGAAAATATCCATTGGTACTTCCAGGGCAACATTGCATTTCCAAAGCTTCTTCTGCTTAGAGTTTTCCTTTCTGAAATTCCATGTTAACCAACCCAACTTTCATTTAAGTGATATCTCTTTAGGCATCTAATTTAAATAATCAATATGTAGAACTTATACAGAGATTTTTTTAATAGAAAGAAATTATGATCTCCGAATGTGATATTAGCATGTTTTCATACTGTAGAATAAGATTGTATTTAAGAAAATTATAGATGTGATTTTATCGTAGTAAATAAATTTTTACTAGAAGATAATGTAATTAGTTTTAGTTAGACTATGAATTAAGTTCTTTTGTAATATAATTAATATTCTCTAGCAAAAGTTGTTACCAAGTAGATTAAAAGAAAGAAGCTCATTCACATTTTTATTTTGAAGACAATCATAAAAGAACATTACTTAAACCCTATATAAGCCCTAAAACGAATTACTTGGTGTTTCAAAGATGCATGAGTGTGGGCATACTTGTACAGAGGAAAGCCCTCTGTTTATCTATAGGACAGGGCTCAGGCACAACAGCAGCATTACTGGCTTCTCCAAGTAGCCCCACCAGGGAGCCTTCTCTTTTCCTGGTGAGACCAGAGTAAGTTGGTAGTTCAAATTCCATTGTCCATTCAGTCTTCAGAGACTTCAGACAAGGGAGCCAAGTATGATGGTGGGTGCTGGGTTGTAGACTTGTGTCCACTATTAATCAGACTGAATTTGCCTGCAGTTCATGTTATACACTCCAGTGAGTGACACTCAGGTGGCATGGCTTTCAGTCAGGCCCATATGGACTTTGTTTGAACTGAGGAACTGACACATGTGAGTGGAAGCTTGTTCCTAGTCCCCTGAGTTAATCAAAAGCTACCGGTTACTTCTTTGGTGGACTACCTTATGTAGCAGCTAATGTTCATCATTATAGTGCCTTTTAAAGTACAGAGTCTGATAATAGTAAAAAAAAAGAAGTTTAAGAAATTTTCCATAAATGGCTAAATAATGGCATGTTTTCTTTTATGATATTATTTGATTAGATGAGTAAGTGAAAATGGAGTTTTAATTTTCATTGATCTTACTTAAAAACATATTTATTTTACTTAACTAGGTGAAATATGTGTTTAGAAATAACTTTACATACTTGAGAATATTTACCCAAAACAAAGAAAATTGTGAATTTAGAGACTTAAGAAACATCACATTTTAATAAAGAACAACATAATTGGTAAACATTATGAGGCTATTACAATGCTTATTTGCTGTTGCTCAATTTTCTTATGAATTGGTAGGTTTTACCCAGAGTTGCTGCATATCACAGAAGAGCATAATTAAATATTGAGTAAATGACTTCCCTTTTAAAAAGAATAGGAATAATAAGAGCATCTTGTTTTAAACTCCTCCAATTTACATTAAAACTTTTTAACTACAATTTGCTTTTTAAATAAAAAGAGAAAAAGTGAGGGAGACTTGGGCTCAGTCCAAATATATTCAAAGTATAAATAGTTTTAAAAGCATATTATTCTTTTAAAACCTTATCAGTTATCAAAAGACTGCAAGAGTTTGTTTTACTTTTGCGCCTATGTAAGTGTATTTTATATACTGATGACTCTTTTAAACTTGTAAGAACCACATCCAGCAATGAATCACGTTCTTTGAGTGAATAATTCAGTCCTTGACGCCAACCTCTGAGGGGGAATATTGTGGTCATGCTGTCTGAACAGTGTGGTAGCTATGGCTACCTATATAATTCTTCCCAATGAAAAAAAGTGACAATGACATTAAATTTAATCAGGTTCCCCTTTTCTGAGGTTCCCACTGGGATGAGCCACTAGTGTCTTGCCTTAAATATTCAAAGGCCTTCCTGAGTAGTTTGCATGTGTTCATATACTGGGACAATGTCCTGCTAATACAGAACAATAGATCTGTCATGTATTTCTCCTGCAAGTAGATGTGAGTCTAAAGTTACCAAGTGTAAGGTTTAAGGGCTGTCTTCCCCTCAGGGACTGTCTTTACCTAAGTCTTAACAATTGGCAATAAGGAAACATACATGGACTCTAAAGTGTAATGAACTCGATTTTCTGAGTTGGAAACTCAAATGTGTCAAAGAACTGTGTTTGCTAAATAATAATAAAGCTGCCTAAGTTCCTAACATTTTTTTAGTCACACTTCATCTGATATAAAAGACCCAGTACTTAATACCACATGGCTGAAAATACTGGAAACACATAGCCTAACAAATATATAGGACAGCAGCCTATATTTATGCCCTCGTACCTCTGCAGAACACTCAATTATATATCACTTTCTTTTAAATCATTGTTGAGGAGTTATAAGATACATCTTATGCCCATTGTGCATTCCTGGGAGGATGATAAGCTAACTTTTAATGTTCAGAGGATAAAAAAACATAAAGGTGTTCATTATTATCATCTGTGAGTGTCTACAACAGATCCATGACATTCATTAAAATCTCTCTTATGGCTCGTAACTTTGGTTTTGGAGAAACTAAAGAGAAGGAAATGCAAATTAATTTTTCTTTTTTCTTTTTTTAGGTAGGCAAAACCAAACAAAAAATAAAACACTAGCCAAAAATCATTATTTCTAGGAAAAAAATCTGCATTTTGAGAGTAATTGAGTGTATAACACTTTTTACAATCTAAACAGAGTAACCCTATCTTGTGTTATATTTAATCCCTTATTATCTGATATTAAAACTGACCCTGACAACCCTTGGATAGCATTAATTAATATATTTTTGTGCCATATTATAAATTAATAGTAATACTTTGATGGGATACCATAGCCATAAAAAATAAATAAAAGATGAACTTAACAAACAGTTCTTTCAGACCTTTAGAGATACTTGCATAATTCTACCTGCTAACTTTCTTCTATTATGAATAAATAAAGTAGAGGTGAAATGGAATCTGTGGCAAATATTGAACATTTATTTGTTTTTCTTCTATATTTCTGTCTCTTTTATTGAGTCTTAGGTTCTATTGAAATCTTAAGGTTCTTTGTCTCATAGATATGCATGTATAACTCCTATTAACATCAATTTCATTGCATGAAAATTGTTAGTTCTTTGCACAATTGAAAGAAAGATTGATTTCTTTATAGCTTTATATTTTCATCCTCTTGGTAGGTGTTTGCAGATAGACAACTTAAAACTGTTCCAAATGTCAAGATCATAGTCAAAGAAGTGAGCTTATCATAACTCTATAAGAAATTCTTCCTATAATGACATATCATTGACCTCAGAGTCATGGAAGAGTTCAAGGTCAACCAGTGAGACACTCGCAGTGGTCAACTATATTTGACTGACTGACACTTGTTTTTTAACCTTTGAAAATGTGATTTCATGTTTATCAAACTTTGACATAAAGCATTGTGTGCAATATAGAAATAGGGACCTTATGCTATGGTTTTCTAACATAAATTTGACAGACAATATATTGGCATCCTCTTTAGGACAGATCAGTGTCAAGGGGGCAGAAGGTCAGGAACGAACAGTTTCATTGAATAGATTTCAGTCAGAGGAGACAGGTTCCACAGGAAAACCGCCTTTCCAAATGGTCCCATTTTTAGACCTGAGACATTGCAACTCAACCCTCTCTACTCTTTTTATTGTTTGGCAACAGGGAGATAGAATAATCACTAACCTATGCACATATGCCAGAGATGACATGAGATCCTTGTTCAGTATACAATGGAAAGGAATCTAGAGAGATAGCTTATGTGGGTGCCAGGACTGATCCTAGAAAAACAGAGTAGAAAAAGTTGTCTTTATACGTTATTTTTCCTTCTGCATGATTACTGTTTTTGAGTATTTCTTGCATTTTGCTACTAAAGTGTTAGCTCATAACTGCTCAGTGTCTGACCTATTCCATAAAATCTGAAAGTGTCTTTAAGTCTATTATTTCAGCCTTCTTTATCTACATAACATATACCTGACTCTCCACCCTCTCCTTTCTGTCTTTCCTACTCAGTCCCTGTTTTGACTACAGGAACCGACATTTAAAGAGGTCATGGGTTTCTTTATCTCATTTTGGCCAGTGGGTTTGTTTGCATGGAATTCCTAAATCTGAAGGAGTTATCAATGAAAAACTGGAATGCTACTTTGGAAAATTAATGCTCTTTGCATTAGGTTTGGTGATTCGCTGGTACTTACATTTAAAAAATATCAAATTAATAATTATTTTATTTTGAGAAAGCAACCTTTTGGAAAGTCTCCCCTTAAATAATACATGTTTCTTGAGGAGAAAAATAATCAAAGCATAAAGATATTTTAATATATACATAACATTCATAAATATATGTGACCTCATTATATAAAGACTTCAACTGTGGACATTTGGACTATAATCATTATTTTACTATTATAAATTACATCATGATTAATGCCTTGTATTGGAATCTCTTGGAGTTGTTGTGGCTGAACCACCCTTTTGGAAGTAAGTTGCAGATGTCATGATATTTTATTCTTAAATATCTTAGTATGTGTCTCCCAAAACAAGGCCACTCTCTTATAAAATCTCCATATTACTTCCCCAAGAATTTAAGATTAATATAATAGTTTGTAAAATAAAGTCCACATTCAATTTACTCAATTACCCTCACAATACCCTTTATATGTCTATGTACCTTTCATCCCTCCTTCCCCTCCCTTTCAATCCAGGGTCCAATTAAGGATTATACATGCATATACCTATCATTAGAGTAAACAAGACTATTTAAATATGCCTTATTCCACTGTTTATTTTATCATAATCTATATTTTTGAAGAGTCCAACTCAATTGTCTTGTAGAATGTGCCACAATCTAGACTTTTCTGATTAGATTCAGGTTGATCTCATGATTACATTCAGGTTAATGAATTTTTGGCCAAAATATAACATAGGTTAAATTGGGGAGACTCACTGAAATTATACTTTTTAAGTTGTATATAATAGGTACATATTCACTGATTTTGAATTATCCAAAATTTAAAAAATTCTTTGTCAATTAGAATAAAAAATACTTTATACTTTTTAATTACTGATGAAGTAAAACATCATTTAATTTTTTTGAGAGAGAAAGAGGGAGAAGAACATGTGCCAGAGAAACATTGATTGGTTACCTCTTGCATGCCTGCAACTGGGAACCTGGCCTACAACCCAGGAATGTGTCCTGACCAGGAATCGAACCAGTGGCCTTTGGGTTCGCAGGCCAGTGCTCAACCCACTGAGCCACACCGGCCAGGGCTTAATTTTTTAATTAATATTTTTGTTTTGTGAATTCATTGTTTATTTTGACCATCAAATAAATTAGCTCAATAATGTACTTATAATTTAATATAAATGTTTTTAATGCAAATTTAATGCAAATATTTCTGAAGGGACTCTATATTTTTACATGTGAAATTGAAAATAAACAACAAAATAAACAGTTTTTTTGGTAGTTAATAGATGGTTTCTATGTGGGTCTGTAGCATTATCAAATAGTATCACATATATATGCTTTTTATTTGGCATCAGTTAACATTTTGTAGTTTATACTTGGATTCATTTTAGCTTTAATCGTTGGGCATCTGTAAAATATATTACTCACATCAACCCTCTTAGTAACCAAGTATCTTTACAATGAATATTGTGAATTAAAATAGAAAAATTCACCACAATAACACATGATATAGACATAGGCAGGTGCATTTTCAGACTTAAAATTGTCAAAGAATTTTAGACACTAGTAACAGTCAGGCAAATTTGCTGGGCACAGAGATGAAGATGGGCTGCTATCCACTACATGGTGGGCTGATCTCTAATGCAATTCAA
>PVKM010024110.1:0-20707 GCA_004027735.1 Carollia perspicillata
GTTGACATTGTAGCCTTAGAAACAGAAGTCACTGCTAAACGATAGAATCATCATGAAAATTATTTCTCTGCTGATACAAGTCAATAGAAAATGTTGACCTGGTTCCTTTCGCATGCAAGTTTACTGACAAAGTCTGGTTTGTTAATGCTTTTTTCAATACTGTGACAATGTCTAACAATGTATCTGAGTTATATTACATATTAAAAAAGGTAGCTTCGGGACTTTTTACTCACATACAAATATTTCTTATTTCTTCCTTATTGTTCTGTGTATTGTGTTTTCAATGTAAATATTTAACATATCAAGGTTTAATAAAACCTAAAACAGAAATATAAGTTTGAAAAGTTGCTTTTTTATTCTATAAAAGAGCTATTGTATCCATCCATGTACCAATATGTATTTTCACAACTCATAATGATCATTAATAAGCAGCATGTTTCAGAAATTTGTTCATGTGTATTTTTAAAAGATAAATTAGAATGAATCCTTTACAAATATGTTAGTTTGGGGTGGGTGGGGAATAGGTAGGTAGTATATATTTAAAATACTGTGTGCATGTTTAAAGACTAGTGGTAAAATTGTCTAGCCATTATGTGGACTTCAATTAAACAAAGCAAATTTGTCATATATATGATATATCTACACCATTGCTTCCTGGTCACTGTCTTCTTTAAAATTGTCCAAATTCATATTAATACAAAAAAAGTACAATCATCTTATTAATGCGAAAAGGGCAATAGTCAGGTTTCCAACTTTGTCTGTCTCCCAGTGTAACCGCCTTGCTCACAGAGGTGTCGCTTCTCCCAGACAGCAGCCCACTACAAGGCAAAGCCCAATGAACATCTCCTGGGGGCAGCAGCCACCATGGGGCGCAGCATCAGCAGTGCTGGGAAGTGATGCTTTAAGTAGTGACCCTGACGCTTCCTTGCCTTTGGTCAACCTGCAGTCACAGTGGGCCGTCCAAGTGTCTGACGTTCACGTCTCCTCCAGCAGGAGAGTGAGCTTCCTTCCCTGGGAAGCTGGTCAAATTTTATTGACAGCAGTTGTGGTAAGGGATGTTTTTATTTGGGAATAACTGTAAATATAATTTTTATTGCTTTTTATGGTTTAAAAAGAGACAAGTACTTATTTACAAAAAAAGTCAAAAGGTAAGGGAACGTAAGAGAAAGAAGAGGAGGAACCGTGGCATTAGTTAAGGTTGCCCTGGCCTCTGCCTGCTTCACTCGGCACGGTCACACGGTCACACTCTTCGGTAAATGGCACAATAAAATACTGTAGAGTTTGAGGACTAAACTAGACATTGCACATAAACTACCTGGCATGTTTCTAGAAACATAATAGCTTTTGAATAAGTGGTCAAATTATTATCAATGCTGTTATATAAAATAGCCATATTCTATTGTTCTACCACCAGTTACTAAATATTTTAACATTTTCATACATTTCTTTTCTTTCATGTCTTTCTAAGCTTACTTCTCCATTGTTGTGATAACGCTGCAAGTATGGTTTCATAGGCTTTCTTTTTTCTTAACATAATATAGCATCAAAGAGAGAAACTGTTTCTCAGGTATCAAATTGGCAATGGTGACACTAGAGAACACCAGCATTATGAGTGCTGTCCTACACCATTGGTGAGGATATCGGCCAGTGTAAACTTTTCTTGAAAACAATTTAGGAAGTATGCAGGGTCCTGCCCAAGTAATGTCTGCTTGAGTGTGGTCAGTAGGGCACATGAATGTCCTGCATGAGATGGACAGCAATTGGAACATGTTGCCTAAAATGTCATATGGTATGCTTGAGTGTGATATTGTTATGTTACAGAATTCCAGGTTTATGATTTTGTAATAAAATATTTTGTGATAAAAGAAGGGCATTATTTGTGCCAGACCCTGTATTTCAAGAGCATTAAAACATCATCTACGTTTGGGCCCAGTGATTTTACTTCTACACAGCTAGTCAGGAAGAAGTGAACACATGAACGATGATTTATGGTCAAGGTAGTTCACTGAGGAGTCATTTATAACAACAAGGAAATGAAAAAAGTATTACTGTCCACTATAAGGAAACTGGTAGATAAATTATACTCCATTCCAAAGATGGACTATAGTATAGATGTTAAAATAAAATTTACAAAGGATAATACAAAAGGGTTCTTGATATGATATTATAGGGAATGAGCATAATGCATAATGCAAAGCTCCAGTATTTCAATTTAGTACTTTTTTAAAAAAGCATGTATAGAGAATGGCCTAAAATATACATTTGTAAATGTTAGTAATGATTATCTCTGGCTGTAGGGATTATACATAATATTCATTTAGGCATTTACTTGTTTGTTAATTTATTTATTTGTATTCACAAAGTTCCTACTTTGTGCATAGGCTTATGTAAACATAAAAATGAATATGTATGTATGTATACATTTGTGCAAATACACACACATATATACACACATACACATATGTGCATACATATACATCCATCCATACATACACATACATATTCAACTTTTATGTTTATATAGGCTAATGCTCAAGGCCGAAAAACTGAGAATTACAAATCCATCCCTCCATGCATGGTTACATACCTATATGTGCACTCACATATGAGAAACAGATGCAAACATTATGTCTTGAGAATTTTCCCATGCCATTAAATAGTCTTAACATTTCAGAACTATGTACTTTTAATAGCTTTAGAGTGTTGGATTTTTTTATTGTTTTATTTTATGGATATACTATAATCATCCTAACCCTTTTTGGTATTTTTTGAAAACATGTAGATAATTGCAAAATACGTCTTTGCACATACATATCTTTGTCTGCACTTCTGGGCCCTGTCCTCTGTGGTGCAAAGCCATCTTTGAGTCATGCAGGCAAGCCTGGGGGACTATGTTTGGGTACATGCATGCGCACACCTGGATGTGCACCTCCAGGGTCAGGAGGGAGAAAGTGATGCCATTTCTTCAGAGAGTGGAAAGAAATGATGTGGTATCTCTGGGAAGGAGGAGAATGTATTTTCTAATTGCAGACCAGGGTATTCTGAGGATTACCTGCTGCTTGAGAAAGGATTTAACCAGTGTGCTGCTGTGGCCACTTCATGGTTTTGC
Organism: Carollia perspicillata; assembly: GCA_004027735.1. Taxonomy (NCBI): domain Eukaryota; kingdom Metazoa; phylum Chordata; class Mammalia; order Chiroptera; family Phyllostomidae; genus Carollia; species Carollia perspicillata. The sequence goes on from PVKM010024110.1 coordinate 3,110, forward strand.
TTTGTTTCTTCTTTTATCTTGAACATTCTTTGCAGATGTCTTTTCCTGGCTACGCTATTATCTATCAAGACACACTTGTGCTGTAATGGTTTCCAATGTGGGCTTAGAGCAGTGTGCTCACAGCGCCACATTCCTGCTTCCAAATTTGCATATTAAGTCTCATCGATCAATATTTACGTCCGTGGTCTGCATACTCTCTTGCAAGTTTCTCAGGGGCAGAGACTATGTCTTCCTTGTGTTTGTAGGCTCCAGTACAATGAAAACTGCTTGGCACATACAGGGTGCTTCACAAATTTTTTGGGGACCAGACATTTATTGGTAAGAAGTGGGAATTCCAAATGAAAGGACAGGATCTGACAGTGGCAGGGTCGTGAGTCTAGGGACTCTTGTGAGTTTAGGGACTCGCATGTCCCTGTGTTTTGTTTTTTCCCTTTGCTCCCTAATCACAATGATTATGAATAAATCTGCATGATTTTTGTGTTATTTCTAAAGAACAGAAATTTTACCAGCAATCTGAAAACCTGCTTTTTGCCACAGTCCTTATTGTAGCTCATTGCAGTTAAGTCTTTTTTTCTGCGAGCCTGGATTATTGCGCTGCTAGTGAGGAATGGTGGCCTTCTTGTAAGATCTAATCACCTCTTCGCTGAATGTGTGTCAGGTAAATGGGATACTCCCCTGAGTAGCCCACGGGCTTTGTAGAAATAAGTTATCCAATCTGAAGGTTAACATTTATACTGCAACTTATAAATGAAAAGTGATTTCATCTACATTATTTTAATTTGCTGATTGCTTACGTTCCTTTGAGCACAAAGTTGTTCATTCCACAGCTGCAGGTAAAACTTTAAGATCTAGTCCTACTGAGAAAAGCAATCCCAGCAATGGTACTGCTCTCAGCTCATTTTCTACTGGGAGGCATTTGAATGTAGAAAAATCCTGGTCCTGAAGGATAAGCGGGGAGGAAAATGCCTTAACGAGAATGGACACACCAATCGGAGAGAAGGTGCTTGTGGTTCACAGTGTTCCCTGTGATAGGGACGATTGGAGGGAGACAATACAATTTAACATCTATGGTGGTGCTCTTAAAATGGAAAGCCCAGAATGGGCCACTGTTACAACTTAATTCCCTCAACTTTTGTAATGGCCCGCATCATCATCAGAATCAACATATACATTTAAGGTGTGTTTACTACATGTCAAATGCTGTTCTCAGAGCCATATATGGATTATAAACTTGTTATATACCTATTACAGATGAAAAAACTGAGGGACCTTGTACAAGGTCAAGAAAAGTAGTGAGTTAGGACTTCAAATCCAGCCAGTCTGACTTCACTCTTCCTGTCCATTGATACACAGCACTATTTCCCTTAATTTTCATTTTAATACACTTTATGACAAGCCCAAATCATCTCTATTCACTCTGAATTTCCTAAGTAGTGCTTCATAAGTATGCCTTTTATGGCATCTTTTAAACAATATTGTCTTGTCGTCTAGTCATTGGCACACAGATGTTACAGTCTGCTTACTTCCTTCGCTGTAGCGCGACTCACCTTTCTCAGTCTTCGGGACTCAACTACTTGTTTCCTCCCCCTGGGATCTGCCTTTACTTCTTCTTCTTCTTCTTCTTTACCTAAATCAGTTTTTCTAACACTGGCTGTACATTGAAAAATCCTGGGAGCTTCAAATAATCCTGAGGCCTGACTTTCACCCCCAGAGACTCCAATTTACTTGCCGTGGCCAAGACATCCTGATTTCCAACAATTCCCCAAGTGATTCAAATGTACAGCCAAAATTGAAAAAAACACCGTTCCAAACATTTCCTACTTATTTTTCATATGTTACCTGTGCACTAGGTTTCCATGTCCCTGTTACTACCTGTTGCAATACAATACAGCTTTCCTTTATAGGCTTTAGACCACTGGAATTGGTGGTGCCCACAGGGAGGAGGAATATCCTAGAGTCTGGTGTACTGAAAACCAAGTGAAGAAAGTGTAATTGGAAGGAAGGCTTGATTAGCTGTGTTGTATGGTAAATCCGGTAAGATAAGAGCAAGTACTTGGCCAATGGGTTTAGCAACATGGAAGATACTGGTAATCTTGACAAGATCAACAGAGGTCAGTGGAGTAGAAATAGAACACTGAGTAGAGAACAAAGAATTGAAGATGCAGAAGAGAAAGGAAGAAAATTGGTAGAACAAAATTCTTGGATAGGCAAAAGTGGATAGGGTCTAGTGCACTTCACCTCATTTAATCCTTGCAATAACCCTAAGAAGCAGACATTATTTTTACTTCTACTGTATGTATCAGGAAAGACTTAGAGAGATTACTAATTTGTTTCAAGGATTAGAGAGATTACTGACTCGTTCAAGGTCCTAGAGCTCACGATTTTCAGAGCTGGATTGAACATAAATCTAGCTGCCTACAAAGCCTTGAGCAATTATAGCCCCTTGCCTCTTGTTAGTAAAAAATATCGTTTTAGTTGCAGCTGAATTGGCTTTATATACATCATCATTTCTTATGATTCTATACTAAGAAACTATTTCATAATTTCTTCCTCAGCTTCTTCTCTTAATTTCAAGAACCTGTTTCTCCCGCAGCAAAATTCTGCTTAATGACAAGTTATACATAATCTACAAACACTAAAGATACCAACGCACTCTTTAGATTAAAAGAAATAAATCTTGGGAACCTGAAGCTCTGATAAAACTCTTGAGCATATATTAACTTTCTGTGAGTCAGTGACGAGACTTACTGTTGTGTTATCTCCTGCCTTCAGGTGTCCTGGTAGAGCCCTACCCCCCAGAGGCAAGTAATTCTCAAGGAACCTCACAGCAGCCCCTCACAAGCTGTGCTGTGAATGACTGACTGAGAGCTGCTAACTACAGATGGTGAGGTAGGGGATGGGTGCTGGTAGGTGAGAGCAGCATCACACCTAGTCTTTGAAGAGTGAACTCCTGGGCTCTGGGGCAATAGGAGGAGTGGCTTGCTGCCAAATGCTTTAGCAGCCAGTCCAAGGGGAAAGGAGAACCCTGATCCGTGGTGTTTTCCCACATCTATAGTGTAATACTCCCAGTGGGACTAATTGCCAGCTACCAATGTGAAGTTGCCAAATGTGGGTTAGGAAGAGATGAGAACATTTGGCCCTCAAGAGGGACTTCGTTCCTTCTTTCTGACTTTAACAGTAAGAAATCCCTTCTGTTATTGCTCAGAGGAGTTATGTTTTGGTTCAGAACTTGGTCATTTTCTCTATGAGGTATTTCATTTCACTATAGTGTGAGCTTCTGGAACCCTGTAAGGGCAGGGACTTTTGTTGGTTTTTTATTCTGCTGTAAAGGTGGTACCTAGATCAGTGTCTGGTGTGCATAGTAGGTGCTTAATAAAAATGGGCTCAATGCAAAAAAAAAAAAAGACAAAGGGATTGTTCAAACCAGCTTGAGCACACCATTGGATAAGAAATAAAAACATGGTATTTCTATATCTCTAAGTAGACATACTCATTCCTTAAGGTACCAAGCACTTCCTGAAGGGGCATAACATGAAGTAGTCTAAAGAGGTTGAAAGACCATTGGATTCAAATTCCAGAGAGTGTTGTTCTGGGTCTGATTCAGTCCGTGATTGGCCATGTGACTTACTGTCTTTGGACACCCTGATCCAATGGAGATGAAGCAGCTGGCCCTTTAAGGCGTTTGAGAGTTGGCAGATGCCGGGATGCAGTGGCACAGGGGAGCCAGTCAGCCCTTTCCTCCACAGGGGTGGTGGAAATCTCCTTGTAAAACTGTGTGCTACATTGTACTTTTGGGTTTCAGAGGAAAATGTGGTCTTTCCTCAGCAGCTTGCACATGCTGTTCTCTACCACTCTGGCCTTTGAGATTTCTCAAAGAAATCAGCAGGGACGTTTGAGGTTGTCCACATACACTATTCCCTGTGGGGCCGTCTAAATAATGAAAAGGAGTCTGCAATCACACCAGATAACATCTCATTCTGAGGACAGACAGAACTGCAGTCTTAACCTTTAATTGTGTGGCTTTCTCATCTTTTGCTAACCCTTTAACGTTATATTAACAAGAGATAGACTGGGTGGGGGCAGGGAGGGACTTAATGCCCTTTGTAATTGATTTTAACAATTTTATCTCTCTTTAAAAAATTAAATGTACCATGAGAATTAAAATTGTATTGTATCCCTTTAAATACAGCCCTAGATGATGTATGTGATTGCCCTGGCATCAAGTCAAGTCCACACAAAGCCTGAATGGAATCTTCCTTCTGACTACAGCTGTGCATGATATTTTATGCAATTTTTTATGCTGGCCATAAACGAGGTGGAAACAGTGATTACACCAATTTTGGAATAACACATCTCCTCCAGAAAAGCAACTGCTAGTTTTCAGACATGTGCCTGTATTGGAGGAGCCGGTCCTCCTTTCCCACTACTAGATCGTATGCTGCTGATCTAATAAAAGATTTCTAGGGAAAGTGCTATAGGCATTTAATAACCTGTTGTTGTAGAAACAGGATTGCAAAAAAAAAGTAATAATGGTTTCCCCTTACAACACTGTCTGATTGGCACAACATTGCTGCATAGCTGCTGAGCATTCTGAAGCCAGAGGTGGGATTATTTGTAAAAATAATACCATTCTAGTATATTCGTAGATCGATACTAGATCTATCTAGTATATTTGGTCTGTCTATCTATCTATCTATTATCTTTCATCTATCCCGACAAAGACCAAAATGAACAGAAAGGAAGACTTAAAAATACAAAAATTTGCCCTGACATTCTAACATGGTATTTCACTGTGTTACATTAAATGGAGCCGAAAAAGACAAAGACTAGTACCTAGAGATCAGAAATTGAGGCTTTCTGTTTCTCTTGTCTGTACTTGACACAATACAGATGCTTTCTGTCTATATCTAGGACCAACACAGAGATGATCTGTGAACAATTTAAGATGAAAGGCTTGAGAGGGGAAAAATTAAAATGTTAAGTAAATTACTACAGAACCAGATAAACCTTTGATATGAACTTTAACAACTGTTTATCCAATTAATATGGCATTACATTTAGACCTGTGAAGATGAAGCCATTAGCATGAGTGTGTGTAGATGGGCCGAACCATCAATCACTTCTCACTGATAAATGGAGCCCAGAGCCAACGATACTTGCTGGACCAACCCCCTGCTGTCCTGCAGACCCCTTCTGGCAGAGTGGCAGCCCATCAAGTGGCTGACTGATCTGAGTATGCCATATGACAGGCAGACAGCACAGTGGCTGCCAGTAGTCATATTACGGGCAGATTTCATACATCTGACAATTTGTCTTTAGAGCTTTCTGGAAGGTTTTAACCAGAGACTGGATGACTTCTTGCTCTAGGGGTGCTGAAGATGATACTATTGCATTGAATAGAGGGTTCTGTGCCTCCAAACTTGGTTCTTTATTCCATGAAAAAGAGCTTGTGGTTCAATAGGACCATCATTAGCAACATTTGTTTGGCACTGAGTAGCTCTCCAAGATTATATGTTGAATATTTGAATAATGAGTGAATGAATGAATGAATAAATAAATAACAGATCTGTCCAGTTGGCATAATGACCCTAGTTCACTTAGAAGCAACACTAGTGAAAATCTTCTCTGCTGCATTATGAGTGCTCAAATATGACTCTTGCACTGCTGGTGAAATATCAGGTGATGATGACCCTCATCCCTCTGATATTGGCCTAATGGAAAAATGAATCACATGTTGTAATCTTCAGAAACATTACTCAGGACGGTTATTTTAGCATCTTAGGCATCATTTAATAATCAGTTCTCAAAGCCATTAGCCTGGCTTGCATATTGTTGGACAATCCTGATTTGGAAGGTTGATTGAATTTCCAAATAACGGCAGTAAAACTTGAAGGTCAGGTTAAAGGTCTAGTGTACATGATTGGAGAGCCACTGCTGATTCTCCTTGACCTTAAAGGAATCACTATTTTGGCTGAACTGACATTCATTTCTAAAATGTTACCATCAGTACTATGACAGTTGTAAGGCTTCCCTTGTTTGTAGCTGTGCAATAATTTTTTAACCTCATTGATATTTATGAACAAGATGCAGGCTTCCTTTTTCAATAGAATTTTCTGCCTTTATCCACTCATTATAGTTGGATTACTACTACAGTGACTTCTATAAGCATTCAACTTTGCACATGACCTGAGTTTCAGTGGATTCTGTAAGGAGTCAGTCTTGAAAACCACTGATGTTTCAGGGGAAATCTTCTAGCACATATTTCACTTAGACAATGTAGTTTATATGATCATTTTACTTCTATCTATAATTTATCACGCCAACAGTAATATATAAAGTCATAAATGACTCCGTTTCCAGTTACATTCACATTATACATTCTTCTTGTGGTCTATCACTGTTGTATGGGGAGACTACTCCTTTTGACAGCCCCTAGATTTGCAATTCTTGGATGTTGAATTTAATACATTGCATCTTGAATTTTTTTATTTTGACCTGATAGCACTAGTCTTTGGTTTGTAGTATAAACCCCACAATTCATCAGCAGACACCCGTCACATGGACAAAATAGTACTTAGGAAGTAATAGTGATCAATTTCAAATGCATGCAGATGACTTTTATCACATCACAGTAGTAAATGAAGACAGGGTGGGCATAGCAAACCAAAGACCCACTGACTGAGTTTTGCTTGAGCAGGTAGCTGTACAGTTGCTTCCCAACTAATTTGTTGGGAAAAGCAAAAACAAAACAAAACATTTTAATCCTTCTCATACACACTACCTATAACCATAATCAAATGAAATCAAGACTATAATCAAATGATAACAAATGAAATGGATGGTCCCTTTGATCTTAATTGTGAGAGAGGGAGAGTTTAAAAATACCATGGCTCAAAAAGAGAAACACAGATGGCAAAGATTAAGTTCATTACCCCTTGGGAGCAAGCCCAATGCTTGTATATATATATCAAATCCAATGCAACATCCTTCTTTGTACTTTTAGTTTAAATAATGTAGGATTTCATGAGATTATATGCCTCTTATGGAGAAATGTATTATAATTTCTTTTTCAGATGTGTGTATAGGTCTGTTTGGGCTGCCTTGACACAATACCATAGACTGGGTGTTTTAAAGAACAGAAATTTATTTCTCACATTTTTAGAGCTGGGAGTCTGAGATCAAAGTGCTGGCTGATAAGGTTTCTGGTGAGGGTTCTCTTTCTAGCTTCTAGCAGTGTCCTCTCATTGCAGGCAGATTCTCTCTCCCTCCCTTTCTCCCCCCCTCCTCTCTCTGTGTCTCTCTCTCTCTTTCTCTCCTCTCCCTCCCTATCCGTTTCCCTCTCTCTCCCTTCCTCTCTCTCTCACCTGTTCTTTTCCTTCTTGTTCTTTTTCTCATCCCCCTTCTTCTCTATCAGATTAAAGCTCCACTGTTATGACCATATTTAACATTAAATATCCTCTAATAACCTTATCTCCAAATACAGTCACCCCAGGGATTAAGTCTTTAAGGTATGAATTTGAGGGGGACAGAATTCAGTTCATAGCAGTGTGGTTATAAGTTTTTTTCTTGATCACTTTACATACACACACTAACCTATCATAATAGGCCATGAACATTTACAAAAAGGGAAGATCAGTTCATTTGGGGGAGGATATGAAAGGGTTCATGTGAAAGTGGAATTTTGGGTCGGTGCTGGAAGATGGATAGATTTCTTAACAAGCAGAAACAAAAGTGAGAGTATTTTAGGCACAGAGGCCGTATTATTTTCTATCATTGCATAAAAAATTACCACTGATATCATGACTTACAGCAACACTAATATATTAAATTGCACTTCTGTAGGTTACAAGTCTATCACACTAGGCTAAAATCCAAGTGAGCAGGGCTGTATTTCCTTCTGGAGGATCTAGGGGAGAATTTATTTCTTTGCCTTATTCTACCTTCTAGACACCATCTGAATTCCTTGGGTTATACCCCCTTCCTCCATTTCAAAGCTGACAAGATTTCTGCCACCTCTAGAACCTTAGCTTGGAAAGATTGTCTGCTTTTAAGGACTAATAATATGTTTAGATTGGGTCCACCTGAATGATCCAGGATATTCATCTCATCTCAAGATTGATGACCTTAATAACAGCTGTAGAGAACAGTTTGTCATGGAAAGTAACATATTCATAGGTTCTGGGGGTTAGGATGGGGACATCTTTAGAGGAGTCGTTATTCTACCTACTGCCTGCATGAGTCAAGGTGTAGAGCTAACCTAGGATTCATTATTTATTCTGTCATTATCTGTTAGGAAATGAGAGCATGCCACAGAATGCCTTCTGTGGGTCTGTTGTTAAATGTTGAAGATGTGACTCTAGCTAACTACAGGAGCCCTCAGAATGTGTGTACAAGCGTCAGTAATGGTCCCGAGGAAGATGAACCTCTCCTTCAGTGTCTTACATGACATTACATTAAGCAAGTCCTCCCAGAACTGTGGGAAGGAAAACTAGGAGTAAGTTAATTTACTACATAAGGTCTCTTTTTAGGTAGAGGAGAAAATTGGAGGATAGAATGTGGAAGGGAAACTGGAAATGCAGTTTTCTTAGAAGACTTTCTAGAATTAACAAAAAGCAGTTCCAAAAAGAGAAATTAGGATAGGGGAGGGAGGTGCAGAGGGTTGGGGTGGTGGGGAGGGATGGGGGGAAAAGGCAGAAAACTGTACTTGAACAATAAAAAACTAAAAAAAAAGAGAAATTAGGTAACATGTGAATACATTAAATACTTAATTCAAAACACCTGGAGTGTAAGTGGAATAAATGACAGTTTCTAAACATTTCAGCGGAGCCACAGAGAACCCAGAGTAGAAACCTAAACAATCATCACAATCTCCGATAGTCAACGCTGCTTGCATCTGGTTCCCATGAATGATTTATCAGGATTCGAAAGGTTCTAGAATAAGTATTGCTTGACTTGCTGACTTTGAGAAGAGATAAAATAAAATTATAACTAAGCTTGGGACATAATAGAGTTTTAACTAAAAAGTAAGACCCATTACAACTGAGCCAGGTGCTTCTGCACCAAAATTGTGTACATTTTGTAATCCTCTAGTTGCAAATGGGATGTTATGTTAATAGTTCATAGTTACATAAGGTGAAAGTACATTTTGCTGGCAGCTTTATTTTATTTTTTATTCTTATTATCATTTTTTTATTGTTGTTCAAGTACAGTTGTCTGCATTTTCACCCCCCACCCCACCCACTCCCACTTCCCAATCTCAAACCTACCCTGTTTGACTTTGTCCACGCGTCCTTTATACATCTTCCTTGATGACCCTTCCTCTATTTCCCCCCATTATCCCTCTCCCCTCTCCCCTCTGGTTACTGACAGTTTGTTCCTTTATTTCAGAAAGATAACAGCTAGCTTGCTTTTTAATATGGCACTCTGATCACATGCAGTTGTTTCCTTCATTTCAAGAGGCCATCCTTAAATTGATCATAAAGTGATTGATTTAAAAATGTCGAAGTTCTACACCATGAAGAGAATTGGAGGGCAGCCATCATCAGCAGAAAATTTCAAGAACTTCTTAGAAAAATGAGCTACGAAGTGGACAGGAGAAAGCTATTGCTGAAATTCGGCAATAAGGGGGCATAGCCAAGCAGAGGGTCTCTGTGCTCTCTGGTACACGGGCAGAGGAGGCAGTGCAAATGAGGATAATGCCCAGGTTGTCTTCAAGTCAGTTGTGTCCCCCTTTGCTTTACTGCCTTCCTTCCCCCATCCAAATCTGCAGCATCCAGGAGTACAGACAGTTACGTCCACTGTCTTGGGAGGAAATGGGAAGCATTTTAGAAACTAGAGGCTGACAGATAGTAATGGTATTACTGCTAAAGAGCAAAATATCCAAACTTGGTTAAGCAGGAATCTTCCAAGAAAACGAATGCTGTATTACCTACCATTGATTTGGTTGCTTCACATTTAGTATGAATGGGCAGCCACAGATCCAACACACTTCAGAAAGTGCACTGTGTTCATTTAGAAGCAAGTGGTTTATTTGGAAGATAATCTGTACAAATCCTAGTGGGAGAGTGAGGAGGTGAGACCAGGAAGGGGAGGAGCCAATAGAAGCCTGTGCACAGGCAGAGCTCAGTCTCATGGGGGAATTCTGGGACACTGTGAAAATTTGCCACAGAGTGATTCAAAGAGGAGGCAGGGATCCTGTGAGTGGCTAGGCACAGAAAAGGAAAGAGCAAGGCCAGGAAGGGAGGGAGGGAGGAAGGAAGAAAAGAAGAAAGGAAAAAAAGAAAAATCATTGAGAAAATACTACTCTTTCAAGAAACAGGTTAGAACTTCCAAAATCACATTAAATTCTCAAGTAGAGTTTAGAAAAAATAATTTCCCTCAGTAAAAGAACAGTATATTATATAAAAAGTAAAATTGGAAAACTTGAAAGATCTCTTGGAAGTTAAAAATGATTATAAGCTTAAAAAGAAATCCGTGGAAGTATTAGAAGAAAAGTTAAAGAATTTTATGAGAGAAAGGAAACAGGAAAACCTCATATAAAAACAAATGGTCCCTAATGAAATAGGAAGGGGAATGTGATTAGGGTGAACTACTTGGTTTAATGGAAAAAAATTACGTTGTCATTTATAAAGTTACTCTATTTATAGTCCCGTCATTTAGAATCATTCTATAAACAAAGTTTGATTGACAGACAGAAAATATTACGAGCTTTGATCATGTGTAAGTACTGATGGCAGTTATGAAAAACGGAAAGGGAAAGGTGGAGTGGAAGAAGAGGGGGAGACAGTATTATCTTCATCTTCCAAACTGGGGAATTCAGAGGTCATTCCCATAGTTTTAATAAGATAGAAGTAACTCTAGCATTCATAACTGAAACCCTTACATTAATTAGCTTTCTAAGCAGTGTGAATATAATGTCTAAGATTTTGTTTAAATTGCATTGAAAGATTTCACAAATAGCTGCAAATTTTCTGCAACTTATTCACCAGAGGAGAAGTAGGCTACATGCCATCTAGTGGAAATCTGAGCCCACTTCAGGCTCATGACTGTGTCTCCGAGGGGGTTCCCTGGAAGTGTGTGTTGCTATCAAACTCACCAGTTACAGATGATGTTAGGGTTAACTTTAAGAGCAAACATTTTTGGCAGAATTACATCAGTGGACAAGAGAAAGAGTGATTATCTTAGGGTGTCAGCATGGAACATTGTCACAAACTTCTGAATTTTGGTCCAGGATTAGAAATCAGAGGTACAAGGTCAAAGACCTGGTTCCATCTCTGACTTGCCAAGAGACAGAAACTCCATTATTTTAGCTCTAACAAATTTCTCTGTATCTCTGATCAGAAAGCATTATTCTTGCTTACAAACATCAAGGTCAAATATAGTAATATATGTGAAAATGATTACTAATGATTATTACTCTTTATTCCTGCAGTCATTATTCTATCTGATTCAATAATTAGTGAATTTCCAAGTTGTTTAGCATAGAATTAAGGACTCCAAATAAAGTTCAAATTGAAATTAAACTCTCTTCAATTATGTTGGGTAGGCAATGGCATTTGTCTTTACAGATTTATTAATGAATTCCTTAACAATGCTAAAATGTCTATGATATGACTACAGAATCATTAAGGCCTTTCAGATCCACTGATTAAATTTATAAATATTTTTAGTTACATTTAATTATGACAGAAGTCTAAATTTAAAATTATGCATCTGCTTGAATGCTTGTTTTTTCAAAGAAACATATTGATCTTGACCTTGTTTTATAAAGTCAATTTTATATTTTTTAATCATACAATAGCACATTTTCTTTGTAGAGCATTTTATAAAAGTTAGTGGAGAAGATTTCTGTTATTTCAATTAGGCAGTTATAAACTTATTAATATTTTAATGTGTTTCTATTCTTTTTATACACTTTGATATACATTATAAAAATTTGGATAATATAGTTTTATATTTTGTTTCCACAAAAGATTGTATCATAAGTCCTTCTCTGTCATTATATATTCTTCAAAAATATTTTTACTAGCATAATATTCAACTAAATAAATGATTAATATATCTTAAACTTTGCTGTTGTGGGATCCACATTATTTCTTTCTTTCTTTCTTTTATTGTTGTTTGAATACAGCTGTCTCCATTTTCCCACCACCACTTTCCCCTGCCCCACCCACCCTCACCTCCCACCCTCCATCCTTCCCGCCTTTGTCTTTGTCCATGGGTTCTTTATACATGTTCTACATTACTTCTAAATAATAGAAATTTGTTATATTTCATTTCTGCTTTTCTCTCAAGCACAAATTATTTTAAACTTTTTGAAGTACAGGATAAAGTTTACATATGTCTGTGGAAAATAGCCTTCTCAAAGACTAAAGACTGCCATGAGGTAGTGTTTTCCAGATTTTTATTTAACTGTCCTTTATGAGACCTTGTTATTGCTGTTAGGGTTAATCATAGGTATAATATTTCCATATATATTATTAAGCAATGAAGTCAGATAGTTCGTGATGAAAATAAGTTCATTTTCTTCCTGACACTCCTTGCTATCCCCTGCCTGCCACCCCCTACCCACTATCTGTAAGAGATTTGGAGATGTAAAAACTCTCCCAAATCTAATAGCATAACCTGGAGAGTTGATCACTTAAAAACAATCTTATAATAATAGAATATAGATCAATAGAACTTTCCTTATTCCTTTCTCTGCTTTCTCTCCCAATTCTTATGCTTTGCCTTTGTTTTTCTTCTTTTAATGATTGGGAATGACATTGAATTTAGTATAGTGACAGAGCCTGATCTACAAAAAAGGATAATTTTATAGGACAGTTAAAATTTTCTCATTGACATTTCCTATTGTTACTCACAATGCCAGTTAATTTCTTAATTCATTAGCAATGTAACAGAAGAAAAGACTTTGAAAACACTGTGCTTTGTGTAGATGTCTTTTAATTATGGCTAATTAAATACTGTGGAAGGACCTGATTATACCTCTGAGCATTTCTTAGTCTGAAAAAAAAGGAAAGGAAAAAAAAACCCCAAGCCTTGTAGTCATGAACACATTGAATAAAAGCTGAATTAAGCAACTCTTTACGAAAAAACAAAAACTGGCAAAAAAAAGGAACAAATTACAGGGCAGCGCTGGGAGTGCATTGTCTGCGTATTGCTCAGATTCTCCGTGGAGGCTTATGTACCACTGTTTGTTTTGGTTATTCGGCAGAATCTCAAGTAAACCCAAGTAGAAGTTCCACCGCTTCTGAAAAAATGAAGAGCAGAGCCAGCGGGTAAACAGTTTTAGGGCAAACTGATGTAATACTCCCTGAAGTTAGGAGCGGATTTTTCCAGATGGCCACTGTGCATATGGCTGGGGTACTGCGGTAGCCAAAATAGGAAATGAGAGCATGATTCTTTCCAATTAAATCAACACTGTCCTTGAGAAAAGAAATTTCACAGAACATGTCCAGGGGGATGGGGGCAGACAAGAAATAGCATCCAAGTCCATCAAGACATCTTTAATTTAACTAATTATGATATCTTTCTAAATGTTCAGACCAGTCAAATGTATTTTGGGACTTTAAGCAAGCAAGGCAATGAGCTAAATGATGCGCTGGAAATTCACAGCTTAAAATTGGACTTGTCTACCCTCTTTCATTCTGGAACATTGGGTGAATTACTTAATCTCCCTCTGATTGTTTCCTCCTGTGTAAAATGGGAATCACATCCCCAGGCTGCCCAATACGCTTGTTGTGAAGATAAAATAATGAGTGTTATGAGGCACTTTGCAATCATGAAACACAATTGTATTTCCTAGGACTTGGAGGGAATAACCAATAACTCCAGTTCATGCTGGAGAACACATCGCGGTCCTCTCCGAGGCAGGATGTCGCTACTTAGAATGGGGTCAGATTTCTGGCTTTGTTCAGGCCCCACCTCCTGAACAAATTCTTTGGTGGCTATTCAATTTATCTTTTTAAAGAAAAATGTATTGATTGATTTTAGAGAGAGAGAGAGAGAGGAAGGGAAAGAGAGAGAAACATCGATTCATTGTTCCACTTATTTTTCTATTCATTTTTGTTTCTTGTATGTGCCCTGACCAGGGATTGAACCTACAGCCTTGGCATATTGGGACAATGCTCTAACCATCTGAGCTAGCCAGCCAGGGCTATTCAATTTATCTTAATTAAAGAATAATTTACTGGCCTGTGTATAATCAGCTTGGTCAGAACCTACTTTTGCTGGGCAATCTGGCTGAACTTAGTTAAGTATTAGCTCCCCAAAACCTGTGGTAGTTATGCTGCTGTTACACACCTTACCACAAACTGGAAATCAAAGGGTGATCCCAAGTACTTATATAAGGAGAATAGTCCATCCTTAAGGTGCTTTTGACTCACCCAGTGGGTGCATGGGTCACAGGTGGCTAGTTTGAACATCGGTCATTCCAACTCAACTATTTCTTATTTTCTCTTTGCTCTGAACATCTTAATTTTACTATTTTTTAGGGAAACAAAAGCATCTAAAGTGATTCAAAATTAACATTAAAAACCTTTCTAACTTCTGATTTTGAAACCTGATTTTTCTTTCCTTTTTTTTAGTATTTCAATCATCTCCCCAACTGGTTCCATTTGTACACAGGACCAGCTACAATTTGAATAACGCACAGGAATCTCAACTGTTTTCAAGGTTAACCTGACATATTTTGTTTGTAAGTGATTTTCTTGTAGTCACTAAGTCGTGTTCCTCCCTGCAGAATCATCTACACACAGGAGAATTTTGAGGGAGCACCGGTATGCTGCTGACCATGGAGCCAACAGCTTGATACTTGCCACATCTATGCAGTGAGAACAAACCATGAGGGCAGAAAAGTTATAACAAAAAGCAACATACTCGGGCCTTATTTGTCCTACCCCTCTACTCCTTAGATGCAAAAACATTCATTATTCTGGCTTCACATTAGTTTTTCTCTAATTCAGTCTGTAGTAGAATTACCTAAATTGCTCATTAAGAATGCAGATTCCTGAGATTTATTCTAGCCTTGCTTAGCAGAATCACTGCTATTGTGGATGAGAATCCATTTTTTTAAAAAAGAAAGCACAGGAAAGTCTAATGCTTTCTAAATTTTGAAAACAATTACCCTAAAAAATCTTGGACCATATTATGCCTTTCACGGGCTCTAGGCACTTTCGCCTTTGAGGGTTTCTACCTCCATAAAAATATTTAAAATTATATTTGACTACTGCCTTGGCATATAGATGAATATTTTAACACTCAAATTATTTTTTTCCTTCAACCTCAGTTCTTCTGAATGGGAGAAATAAAAATAAAATATTTCCATGGGCCCATAAAATTACTGTGGGCCTTAGGCACTGGGCCTCCTGTTTCTCTTCCAGCCCAGAATGAATCCAGGACTAATTAACCTAGAAAATGGGTAATCTAATCTTCTGAAAATTTATTATAGTTCCTAAACACATCCTATCTTTGACATGCCATCATATGAAAATTGACTGGGGTGCAGAGGCTACAACTTGCATGAAGATAATTGCAGATGGTTCTTGTGCTTGGAGCTGGGTGCCTGAGGATGAATACTAGCAAATGCAAAAGTGGGGGAAACCCTGGCTTTCAACTGTGCACATTGCCACCCTGTTTAGGTGATACGCTAACAAATGCCTGTGACCACTACATACAAATACATGTCTAGGAAATATTAGGTCACAGGAATACCAGCACTTTGGGCTCAGTTGCTAGATTCTGGTATTTAGAAACAGGAGAATGGGAAGAAAGAGAATCAGAATATGACAAACATTATGGATAGTCGGGGAAGTGACTGAAAGAGGGGAGAGAGCTGAACAAGTAGCACTGTTTCCTTACTCACGTACAGCAACTCAACACAGTGACATGGGTTGCCCTGACCTGGTGAATAACTAAGGCTCTGTCCTTTACAAAGGAACAGGTATGCCGAGACAAAGAAATATGGCCCAAATGAAAGAACAGATCAAATCTCCAGAAAAAGAACTAAGTGATGAAGAGATAGCGAACCTGTCAGATGCAGAGTTCAAACCACTGGTAATCAGGATGCTCACAGAAATGGTTGAGTATGGTAGTAAAATAAAGGGAGAAATGAAGGCTATGCAAGGTGAAATAAAGAAAAATATACAGGGAACCAACAGTGATAGGAAGGAAACCGGGACTCAGCTCAATAATTTGGAGCAGAAGGAAGAAATAAAGATTCAACCAGAATGGAATAAAGAAACAAGAATTCAAAAACATGAGAAGTTTACGAACCACCAGGACAACTTTAAATGTTATAACATCCAAATCATAGGGGTGCCAGGAGGAAAAGAAGAAGAGCAAGAAATTGAAAACTTATTTGAAAAAATAATGAAGGAGAACTTCCCCATTCTGGAAATGGAAATAGACTTTCAGGAAGTCCAGGAAACCCAGAGAGTCTAAAAGAAGTTGGACTGAAAGAAGCACACACCAAGACACATCATAATTACATTACACAAGATTAAAGATAAGGAGAGCACTTTAAAAGCAGCAAGAGAAAAGGAGACAGTTGCCTACAAAGGAGTTCCCATAAGACTAGGCCCTGCTTTCTCAAAAAAAAAAAAATACAGAAAAGAAAGGCCTGGAAAGAAGTATTGAAAGTCATGAAAAGCAAGGACCTACATCCAAGATAGCTCTATCCAGCAAAGCTATTATTTTGAATGGAAGGGCAGATAAAGTGCTTCCCAGATAAGGTCAAGTTAAAGGAGTTCATCATCACCAAGCCCTTATTATGTGAAATATTAAAGGGATTTATCTAAGAAAAAGAACAAAAATATGAATAGTAAAATGACAAGTAAATCTCAACTATCAACTGAACCTAAAAACAAAACAAAGACAAAAAGAAGCTAAGCAAATAACTAGAACAGGAACAGAATCATAGATATGGAGATCATTTTCAGGGTTATCAGCAGGGAGGGGGAGGGAAGAGAATGGGGAAAAGGTTCAGAGAATAAGTAGCATAAATGGTAGGTACAAAATAGACAAGGGGAGGTTAAGAATAGTATAGGAAATGGAGAAGCCGAAGAACTTATATGTATGACCCATGGACATGAACTAAGCAGGGGGAATGCTGGTGGGAGGGGGTGTGCAGGGTGGAGGAGAATAAAGGGGAGAAAAAAATGGAACAACTATAATGGCATAGTCAATAAAATATATCTAAAAATGAAATTAGTCAATCAACAAAAAATTTTGAAAGGTAAAAAAGAAAGAAAAACATAGTGTCAATAAGAAGGCAGTTCATGAAAACCCTTCCCCTTATTCCCCTCATTGAAGGGTTTTCAGGAAAATGTATAAAGGACACATGGATGAAACCAAAGAGGGGTAGGATCAAGGGTGGGAACTGGGGATGGCTGGGGTTGGGGGGTGTGTAGGAGGAAAATGGAGACAACTGTATTTGAACAACAATAAAAAAATGCTAAAAAAAAAAAAAAAGAAGAAGACAGTTCACAGCAGGCGCAGGAACGGCACTCACAAGAACTTCTAAGAGGAAGCAAACGGCAAAGCAGCCCGGTGCTGCACCGCAGCAGGGGAGGCCCGCAGCTGGCCGAGAACCACAGGTGA
>PVKM010024111.1:0-20738 GCA_004027735.1 Carollia perspicillata
AGAGAATAAGTAGCATAGACGGTGGGGAGAAAATAGACAGGGAGAGGGCAAGAGTAGTGTGGGAAATGTGGAAGCTAAAGAACTTATGACACATGGACATGAACTAAAGGAGGGACTGTGGGTGGGAGGGGGTGTGTAGGGTGGAGGGGAATGAAGGGGGGAAATGGGACAACTGTAATGGCATAATCAATAAAATATATTTTTTAAAAAACAATTATTCTTTTACTGTATTGTTGTAAGATATTTTAAATAAGTATTGTCACTAATATAAGTTACAAAGTATCAAAGTTTGCAAATGTTTTTATTTTTTAATAAATTAGAGTGAATGCAATATCATCCCTATAATAATATTGTTTGTAACTTACATTCATTTATGCTTTATTATCTTGGAAAGAAAGGAATACTAGGAATTGCACAAAACTAGGCGACAACATCATCTAAGTTGCTGTCAGTAATCTTGATCACCTTTGAGGAGTGTTTTTTGCAGATGAACATTACCCATTCTCTAACTTTAGTTTTTCTTAAAAATTCTGAAATACAGTAAACTAAAAGTATCATTTGTCCTCCTCTACTTAAGACTCATCTGTGCCCTATCTAGTATAGAAAATTTTTCCCTAAAATGGGCATCCCACTTTAAGAACTTTAAAAACTAAACACTACGTTTGGCTTAGCAGGCAGGATCTTGATTTGTTTCATTCTGTTGGCCTAACAATATACATCATAAGTACTTTAAGGTGATCATAGGTCCTTGCCTCGTTTGCCTGATATAGTCCTCATTTATGCTTGTGGTCCTAATGTAATTATTAATAGCACCCTCTCTCACCCAAAGCATAAAGCACTTATAATTGTTTATCAATATATAGTCAATTTCTGTAACAGTATGCATTAAGTTCTCACTAAATACTTATTAAATGAATGAATGTTGATCCAAATAAAGAGAGAGTGGCTCATTAAGTAGAATTCCAAGAATTTAATACTGTACTAAGATATCAAGAACAGTGTATTGGGCTGAATGGTGTCCCCCCAAAAGATAATGTACATGTCCTAAACCCAAAAACCTGTGAATATTACCTTAATGGCAAAAGATGTAATTAAGGATCTTGAGAGAAGGAGTTTATTCTCATAAGAGACAGTCAGGAGTTTTGTGACACACACGCAGAGGAGAAGGCAATGTGAAGAAAAAAGAGAGATGTGGTCACAAACCAAGAAATGCTAACAGCCAACAGAAGTTGGAAGGGACAAGAAATGGTTTTTTCCTCTAGAGCATTGGCAGGGATTGCAGCCCTGCCAACACCTTGATTTTGGACTTTAGACCCTTAGAACTGTGAGAAAATCAATTTCTGTTATTTCAAGACACCCATTTGAGGATGATTTGCTATGGCAGCTTCAGAAAACAATGGAAGCACAATGGAAAACAATTTAACACTGCAAGCAAAAGTGATTTAGAAGGGAAAAAAAAGAATACCCACATTATGGTTATTCATGTTGCTGATAAGAGGAAGCTTGGCACACTTGGAAAGTATGAGATTCTGCCACATATTGACTGAATTACATTGGAAAAGTCAGCTAACTTTCAATTTCCCTATCTGTAAAATGGGGGAAATGACACTGCCTTACTTATCCCCAGATGATTGTTAGTGAGACTCAAACCAAAGACTGTATATTTTGTATTCAGTAAATATTTATTGATGCCTAATATATACCAAGGAGTATTCTAAGCACTGTGTTTATGGGATTCAACAGTGAACATGACAGAGGAGTCCCTAGTATCATCGAGCTTACATCTTAATGCAGTAGGCAGACAATACACAAGAAAAAATGCAAAAAATCATTTTAGATAATGATAAAACTATGAAAAAATTATGTGGAGTAATGCAATAGAATACCCGAAAAAGAAGACATTACATAGGATGGTCAGGGAAGGTTTTTCTGAAGAGGAGACCATAAGCTCATAAAGCTGTGACTTAAATTATTTAAAAAAAAAACCAGCCATGCAAAAAAATTATTATAGAATAAGAGCTTTTTTGGGTAATGGAACTTGAAAAAGAAGTAACCATAGACTTTTCATATTTGAGTAATAGAAAGCTTTGCTTGAACTTGATGTTTAAAGAATAGAAAAATGGCCAGTGCATCTGAAGTACAGAGGTCAAGGAGGAATCTGGTAGGAGATGAGGTCAGAGTGGTATCCAAGGCCAGCCCTTGGATACCATTGCATCATCACCCTACATCATTAGCCCTACATCATTATCATGTAGGGCACATTTAAAAATTTTGGATTTTATTGTAGATATAATGTATATTCATGATCAAAGGGTTTTAAACATGGTAATGATATTATCTGATTTACATTTTTAAAAGGTGACTGGCTTCTGTGTAGAGAATGTATTAGAGAGCAAGAAATTTAAGTTGAGAGACCAGTTAGGAGGCTATTGCAGGCTAGAGATAATGGTGATTAGACGAAGATGATACCAATATACTGGATGGGGTAAAATGAACCAGAGATGGAGAAAGGAATTTGGTCATCATCATCATCATATAAATTGTACTTAAAGTCATAGGATAGACGAATTACCTAGGGGGAAAGTATTCAGAGGAAAGAGAAGAAGGTACACATAAATCCTGGGGTACTTCAATATTTAGAGGTCAAGCATAGAAGGAGAAGCCAGCAAAGATAGCTAAATTGCTAAAAAAATCTCATCAGGTATAAGGAAATCCTGCAAATGTAAAGTCATGGAAGCCAAGAGAAAAATGAATAAATATCAACAAGATAATATACACAAATATTTTCTCAATTCCTGCTGTGTGCAAAGAACTCTACTAGAAATGCAAGGGAAGTATTCCCAATCTCAAGGACCTTATGATTTTGGAAGGGAGATAAAAATAAGGCCCATAAAAATAATACAGTATATAGCCTTCTAACTGATCTCCCTATCTCCACATTTTTATTTCAATTCAATTTACACAAGCCAAAAGGTTAATTTTCCTACAACAGCACTCTACTAAGTTAAAACTATCAGCTTTAAACTAAAATTCGTCAGAATTCTGATCAGCTCAAAAACTTTCTCTGCCCTTATAGTCAATCCCAAATCATCATTCTGGCACTTAAGGAAGGATGGCCACAGCCTCATCTCTTATTATTCCCTTTACGAAACCTTATAGTATTTTTTTCTTGGTTGTTCAGTTTAGCTCTAATTCTACCCTTTCCTGCCTTTTTATGTAATTGGTGTGTACATCTTGTCTAGATTGTGAGCTCCTTGGAAACAGAGATTAAGCTCAAGCTCCTTGCCTAACCATTAGTATATTAATTCTTCAGCTTTATTTTTTTTCTGCCAAGTCTCTGACAAAGACCACTGAATTTTAATCATATGATATAGAATATTGGTATTATAAGACAGCACATTTCGAGTACCATAGAGCTAGATTATGGATAAGTAAGACTGGAGTCGGTATGTACCTAGGAACAGGGAAGTAGTCTGAAACCAATTTGCAAAGGGCCAAAGTAAGGAGTTCTGATGTTGTTAGAGGAGACCTACTAGCATTTTTTAGTAGGGCACTTATATATTCATGTCTGTGCTTCAGGAATAAATAGGTAGAAGGGATAAATTAGGATGGTTTCAAAATTGCAGGCAATAGCACATTAGTGGGAGTGAATTCTTTGAGGCAGCAATACCAGCCTAACTGGCTCTATGAGACAAGATTTGGTGTCTGGGAGTGGTGAAAAATAAGACCAACAGAAGAGGTAGGGTAGGGCCAAAATATGAAGGACATTACAGCCAGGCCAAAGTATATGAGCTAGGATCCTTAAGTTTGAATGCTCGTTTCCCTGTTTGAATTTAGTCCCTTTTCTAGAACCCTTTTACTAGGGTTTCTCTCTCTCTCTCTCTCTCTCTCTCTCTCTCTGAGCTGTAATGTTATTGTTTTCTGTGATATTCTGACCTCCTACAGTGGTTCTCAAACTTTGACTGCACATTAGAATCACTTGGAGAACTTTAAAAGCTGTTGATGCCTGGATCCCACTCTCAGAGATTCAGATTTATCTGTTCTTGGATGGAGCCTGGGCACTCGGTTTTAAAAGGTCCCAGGTGATTCTACTGTGCAGCCATGATTGACATCAACTGATGTAGAAAATAGTGAAGCACTGAGATTCTCAAACATGGAAATGATATGTTGGGGCAGGGGGGAGTGTTTTAAGAACAACTAATATGAGTGGGCAGGGGTGGGTGGAAGTGGAAGAGAGTATGTATATGGGAATGTTAATAAAATAAAATGAGTAAAATAAAAAAAGACTGATATGAGTATCCAGAATAGAGAGTCAAGGCTATAAGACACTAACTAGAATTTTTCAATAACCCAGGAGAAAATTTTATACTAAGGCCTACATTAGCATGCATGCAATGACATTGTAGAATAAAAGATGAATGTAGGAAGATTATTTAGGGGAAAATAACATCTGGACTCAGATGTTAACTGATTGAATATTAAACTTGATGAAAAGGAAAGAGAAAATGTAGTCAAGTTTTTAGTAGAGAAGAATAATGGGATCCTTAGCAAAACTAAAGTAGTTGTGATTAATCAATATTATTGATAATATGGCAATTGACTATAATTACTATGTCAGGGACTATGCTATGTGCTTTACATACATTATCTTATTTAATCTTTACAGCACTTCTACGAATGTTGTTATTCCTATTTCACAAATCTAGGAACTAAGAAGAGAGAGCAGTTATATAACTTGCCCAAAGTTATGTGGTTATAGAGAAGATATTTGAACTAAGTAGCATGATTCCTTTTGATTACAATAGGAAGATAAGCAGTTACATATGGAATCTTTTGAATATGAACAAATAATTCAAAAAAGCAAAATGGCTATAGAGGCCAGATGGGAACATTAAGAGTCAAGTGAGATTTAACTATGATGAAATAAAGAGAAAACAGCTAGATGAGGCTGTTGCCACTCAGCTATACTTGAATATCTGTTGCAATTTCAGGCCCTATATTGCCATATTTTAAGATTTTTCCTGAAAAGATGGAAATTTGGATTTGTATGTAAAGTTTCTTAAAATTTTAATGTCAACTTGAAAGTTACTCTGTGCCCAAAGTAATTATGGCTGCAAGTTTCCATCTCTGATCAAGAACAGGCTACTAGAAATTCAGAATTGAAGTTAGTGAGAGATCTGAGCTGGAAATGTAGGATTGGGGAATCCTTAAGTGCAGAGAAGACAGCAGATGCTCCAGGAGCTATATATGTTAGAACAATAACCAGCACTTAACATGATTAGTTAGAATAATGTAAAAATATGTGAGTTAACCAGTCGGGACTCTTAAGAGGCTTTCAATCTTAGAGAAAAATCACATAAAATGGAAGTGTTAAACCTAGCAGTTTGAAGTATTATTTAAAATTCAATTTTCTATAAGTTGAAAGCTAAATTCCAGACAATTACTTGAATTTTCATACATCCACGATGTGATGAAAGTTTTTGATATCCATGATATCAAAACTGGGAACCTCTATCTCTCCCACTAATTGAAAGGTAATTGAAAGATTATGTTTTATCCATATTTCCACTTTTTCTACCTTGGGTTATTTTCTCCCAGCCCAATTTCTCCCATACACTCACACCTGCAAAGCCCATATCAGAAGGATTTACGATTAGCAAAGATTTTTTTTAATTATGTTAAATCTTTTTTAACTCATTGAATTTCAAGTTCCTCAATTAAAAGCCCACTCAGGTTTTAGGGCTCAGTAAATATTTTAAGTCTAGACTAGAATAGTGTTTTTGAGCACTATCGAATTAATGTATTATTAGTCATGAATAATGTAAACCAGTAAAATGTAAACCAGTAAAATGTAAAATTAAAATATCACATATATGAAAGCATTTTTACAACCCATAAAACCCTATAGAAAGTATAAAGAAATACTGTTCTGGTGTTATTTTGAAAGCTAGAAGAGTCCTGAAGTTATAAAGTGGAAACTTTTGTGTTTGAAACACAGCTTGCACTTTCCCTCCCCCAAAATTTTATTACATGTAACTAACTCCAAGAGTGAGTATCTTTTCCAGTTGTTAAAGTTCAAGTGAAGTTGACTTAATAGCAATAACTGGGGCAACATAATAAGGAGGGGGCTCTAAAGATGCTGGAATTGCGTTTCAAACCTTCAGTCACACCACGCCCTGGGAGTCCTATGATCAGGTTTAAATGTCCTAGGAAAAACTGCAACTTTCTTGAAAATTGTATTAAGGACTGGGTGTTTTCAACCTTAAGAGCTGTTTTGACACGTCAAATAAAAGTTTGGGTCTTTGAAAATTCCGCCCTTTATCGAATGCTTTCTTCAAGTCATGCGTGTACACACACACAAACACACACACACTTGCATTTGATTACACATTATCAAGAACTGTACATCCAAAATGAAGATGGGGAAATATCTGTTGATTGTTTAGTATATGGAAATATGACTTCTTTCTGGATAGCTAAAATGTCGAAAACCATGTAACACTTCATTTTACAGTGTCTACCCCTCTTTTTACCTGAGAAATATAAATGGTTCGTCCTGCTGGCTTTGAAAAGCCTAATCCTATTTGCTACGTCGGACCTTACATAAAATAGAAATACAGAGGAGTCTTCAACGTACTTTAGAAAAAAAAAATCCAGAAAGTAGCAATTAAAATCCTCCAACGCTCGCGCTCCACACTTCTTCCAAATTGGCCTGGCATAGTCTGGATATTCCTCCGTGACCGCTGGCCAGACATACTTGGGAAAAGCTGTTTTTGTGTGAAGTACTAAAACAGACAATAGACTTCTCCTTTCAACCCTTTCTCATTAACTCAGCAGGGGGTGGAACATATAGGGAGCTAAATGAAGCTTTCTTTACGAATTGGGGTGCACCGTCGTGTCTCCTGAACCTTACTATCCCAGTTCCCCTACCCGAAGGAGCCGAACAGCTGGAGCCCAAAAGAGATGCGAGGCGCTGTGCCCCAGGGGCGCCAGGCCCCAATCCTATAGGCCCGTCCCAGGGAAGCTCCGTCTGCGAGGGGCAATCACGGCTCCTTGCTCCTTGGAATCGCTAAAAAATCAATGCTGTGACAGACTACGGATAGGAATCGGATAGGGTAGGAGAAGGGCGCATTTTCTTCCCATATTGCGGTAAGAAAACAAGGTAGAGGGGAAAGAGGGTTTTTTAAGTCCTGCGAGGAGTACGGAGTCAGGGAACAAAGACAGGAGGAAGATAAGACAGCCACGCCAACGCAGACTCAGAAGAGCTCTCGAACTTTACGCAAGTGGCCCGCATCTCGGCCGTGCTCGGTTCCCCTTACGCCACTGGCTTGGCCTCAGAGCCTTCGCGAATACGGCTTTGCGCACTGCGGCGGGGCTGCGCCGCAACCGAGCTTGGCCCTAGGGTTCCTCCCCGCCATCAAGTGCGGATTGGTGGCGAATAGCAGCCAGGTTGCTGATTGGGTGGCGAAGGAGCCATTCGGGGCGGCTCCGGTGGGTTCCGCTGCCCCAGAGTGATAAGTTCGGCTTCAGACACGCCTCAGCGCCAGCAGAGAGTCGGAGCTCTATGGAGGTGGCGGCGAGTACCGGGTGGTGGCTGCAGCAGCGACTCCTCTGAGCTGAGAGTTTTCGGCCGTTCCCGACTCCTTCCTCCCCCTTCCCTCCCCCTTTTTTGTTTTCCGTTCCCCTTCCCCCTCCTTTCCCCGTCCCCGACGACCGGATCCCGAAGAGGCAGCTGCAGTGGCAGCTGCTGAGTTCCCGGTGAAGGTGAGTGGAGCCGCCGCTGCTGGCGCCGCCGCCGAGTAGAGCGCTTCAAAATGGCCGCCGTCACAGGCCACTTCTCGAGTAGTACAAAATGGCGGCCGCAGGCGGACTCGGGCGGGGCGACCCTTTTTAGCGTTTCCTCCGCGCTTCGGGCATGTGGAAATTCTTCACCTTTGTTCTCCCTTCCTGTTTCCGACGGAGTGTAAGACGACAACCCTGGTGACCACGGCCGTCCTCGTGGCTGCGGGGCTGGGATCCGGGCCAGTCTAGGCGCGGGTGTGTTCGGACCGGGAGAGAGCGTGGCGGGGCCGCACGCGCCGCAGCGGGGAGGGACGCGGGCCGGCGCGAGCGCCCGGCCGTTGGCGCGGGACCATCCGAGCCACAGGAGTCCCGGAGACCGGTCTCCCGGCGGGGAGGTGTGTGAACTCCCGTGGCCGTCCGGGAGCGGCAGGGCCGTTCTTCGTTGTGGGGAGTGAAGGGCATCCCTAGCTGACCCTTACTGAGACAGGAGAAGAGAGAGAGAACAATGATCTGTGTCCTTTCGTCAGTTAGGAAGGGAATGGAGAGGCGGCTGTCTCTCCCGTGGGGATTTATGGGGTGGGAGGGGGCCCTTTTGGAGGCTGTGGGTAGAAAGGAGGCCACCTTCCCCTCTAGAGAACAAAGAGACGGTCGCTGCTGGGCCGGCGTGGCCGGCCACCTCGCCTCCCCGAGGCTTGCCCCTGGCGGCTCCGTGGGAAGGCTGTCGGAAACACTTCCCTAACTCCGGCCTGACTGGGAGGAATCCACTGCTCTTTTGTTCCTAGGAAGGGGAGAAATGGGGCGGAGGTTCCTGCTGCCATGTTGTGGTGGCCCTCGTCTTCCGCCCGTTTAGTGCCAGCTACTGTACACCCTTGCCCCTCTCGCCTATCTTCCCTGATGCCCTCTGTGCTGAGGAGTTAAAAATACGGACAGTGAAGAAAACGGCTGGACGGTCTGGTTGTCCCTGATCTAGTCTGTTTCACTTGTCACTGAGACTTTAAACTGTTACGACATTTTCCACATACTGTGCCCCGTGTTGATAGTTAAATTTTCTATATTATTGATTTCATTACTCAGTTTTAAAGGAGGTAGAATGTGGCTTTTTCAAAGATTCTTTCTTAGCAGTTGAGATTTCTGTGAAAGTTCTTTTTGCATCCTTGAGCAGAGGGGGATTTCCAGGTGGCTAGACAAAAAAGTGTTTTACTGCCCATTTGTTTACTGTATTTTAGTCTTATGAGATCTGCAATGCAGTGAAAGTTTGGTCAACTGCAGTGGTATGAGCTGAAATAAATTATAGTTGAAGGAGGGTTTGTAGATTTGTATGTTAGCAGTGTCTAATTTTGGTATTCTTTTTTTATTCTAGGTTTTTCATTTCTCCCATCCCCATCCCTCCCCACCCCATCCATTAATATTATTCTTTTGAAGACTCTTCATTGTCAAGCCGCCAAAGTGGAGAGTGCGATTGCAGAAGGGGGTGCTTCTCGTTTCAGGTATGTATAGATTTACTTTGGGCAATTGCTAGAAACCAATAACAGAATCAAAGGAATCACCACACCAAATAATTCTGAATAAATATGCTGTACATTTAATTTTATAATGTGTCTTGTTTGTTTTTATTAAAGTCCTTCAATTTTCACTACTTCCCATTGCCATATAAAAAATAAATGTGATCAATTAGTTGGCTTTTCATTTGGCCCAAGTTCAGTCTTCATGTGTGGTGTAATTTCTAAAGTACAGAATAATTAATGAGATCCTTTCTCTCCAAATGAAACATATTTGGGATATAGATTTTTTTAATCTTTTCTTTTAATTAGTGCTTCTTCGGGCGGAGGAGGAAGTAGGGGTGCACCTCAGCACTATCCCAAGACTGCTGGCAACAGGTATTGTAAAGATGTCAAAACAATGAGTCTTTCAAATAACAGATTTGTGTTGTCTTTGTCGTGCATAACAATATGGTTATAGCAGTAGACATCGGGAATCCTAACCTTGTTGGTCATGATTTCTACCACATAATCTAAATTTAGGTTAATCATGCAACACGGTCATGAGGCATTAGAAATGTTGGTTCCCAAGGTGTGGCAGCATTGGCATCATCTGGGAGTCTGTGTTAGAAATGTGAATTATTGGGCTCTCCTCCAGACCCACTGAAGCAGAAGCTGGGAATGGTCCCAGCAATCTGTTCTTTCAAAAACCCTTGAGGTGACTGAGATACACACTGTTGTTTGAGAACCACTGATTGTGAGGGAAGTTGAGTGAACTTTCTCTGTTTAGAAGGATTTCTGATCAATATGACATTTGATTTGTGTGACTGGATGCTATGTTTTAAATGGTCTTAATTTTTACTAGCGAGTTCCTGGGGAAAACCCCAGGGCAAAACGCTCAGAAATGGATTCCTGCACGAAGCACTAGACGAGATGACAACTCCGCAGCAAACAACTCCGCAAATGAAAAAGAACGACATGATGCAATCTTCAGGAAAGTAAGAGGGTAAGTTATAGTCTATTTGACCCTAAACTAAAAGGCGGGAAGAATGGGTTGGTTGTATTTCTTTTGTGGGTATGCTATATTACTCAGAAGATAATGTTCATTCACAAAGTATGTATTTTAACAAATGCCAGTATTGACAGTTTTATCTTCAAGAACAGTACCATCAGTGTTTGGGGGCTTAGAGTTCTTTTGCCTGTTGTGCTGACATTGTTTGTCTGGCGTACAACCCAGTGAAGCACACAACAGGTGTTAGCTCGTGCATCTAGCCTTGATAATAAGGAGGCCCTTGTTCTCTGGGTTTTGAGCATGTGCAAAGAAAGAGTACTTGTCGGACACTTAGGGACCCTCCCCTATCAGGTACAGATACTATAAATTAAATAATAGTGATAGCTTTGTTTAAACATCCCTTTAGTTAGGTGGGTAAGGAGAGAAATGCCTTGATGTTAAAGGGAGGTGATTGAAGAAAAAATTACATAATTTAAAAGCTATTTTTCACCTCAGTTCTTTGTTGGTTGACACTTAAAGTGTGATTCCTTTTCCCCCCAGCATACTAAATAAGCTTACTCCTGAAAAGTTCGACAAGCTATGCCTTGAGCTCCTCAATGTGGGTGTAGAGTCTAAACTCATCCTTAAAGGGGTCATACTGCTGGTAAGTGAAATGTTGGCTTAATTAAAAGGGGGAGAAAAATGTTTAACAAACCCAAGTTGGTTTTTTTACACCTGCACTTACTGCTTAAAACTTGTGAGGTATGAGCTAAAGTTTTTCTGAAGAATGATTTTTAAAAAGACCAACTATATTATTAACAGCATCCAATTTAAGGAGTGAATTTAAAATTGTTCATACTACGTATGCTTGAAAAGTTAACAGGCTGTTTGCATTTTTTCATTCTGTGGAAAACACCATATTTTGATCTTGGGGATGAATTGTATGATAGTTGATAGAGCATTCCAGTGTCTGTTTACAGTTTGATTTTCAGCATATTTTCAACTCCAGGGAATGGAGTGGGTTGTGGCTAGTAGGAGATCTGTATACCTGGACTTATTTAATATGCTATAATAGCTAACATTTGAATATTTGTGTTTTCCTACTTCATATGCATTATCTAATTTAGTTTACATACTAATTCTTGCAAAAGAGGTATTCCTATTCCTAAACTATAAATGAGGCATAGAGAATTAATTAGTAAGAAACTTGAGATCTAAGATTAAGTCTGCAAGAAATTACTAAAGAATAAGTGAAGGGTTCTTTAAGTTGTCATATTTAGTTTAAAGAATGATGTTTCCTGTAGATTGTGGACAAAGCCCTAGAAGAGCCAAAGTATAGCTCATTGTATGCTCAGCTATGTCTGCGATTGGCAGAAGATGCACCAAACTTTGATGGCCCAGCAGCAGAGGGTCAACCAGGACAGAAGCAAAGCACAGTGAGTGATAGTGCTTGTTTTGCCTATTTTAAAGTTGATTTGAAAGGTTTCATTAATAAAACTTGCCGAATGTCTTTTATCTCTAACAGACATTCAGACGCCTCCTAATTTCCAAATTACAAGATGAATTTGAAAACCGAACCAGAAATGTTGATGGTAAGAATTATATTTGGTGCTAAGTAGTTCTGTACATTTTCAACTTAATTTTGAATGTTGACTTTATTCTTTCCTGTTCTTTCCAGTCTATGATAAGCGTGAAAACCCCCTCCTCCCTGAGGAGGAGGAACAGAGAGCCATTGCTAAGATCAAGATGTTGGGGAACATCAAATTCATTGGAGAACTTGGAAAGCTTGACCTTATTCATGAATCTATCCTTCATAAGTGCATCAAAACAGTAAGTATCCTTGGGAATTTAGGCTTAGATAATAACTAGGTACACATAATTATTTGGGGGAAATGAGTCAGTTATCTGAGAGTGGTAGCAGGCTAACTGAAGTATTCTAGATGGTTCGCAAAACTTATTTCAGTGTTCCAAATACGGAAGTAAGTATGCAGTGTAGTAAGGTAGGGATAGAACTGATTACCTGCCTATGTAATTGCTTAATTTGGAAGGATTTTTTCAACATAGACCAAATAGAAAGTACTGTTAGATATTATAGGAACTGTGAGTCAGTGCAGACAATATAAAACATTTAAATAATAAGATTTTCATCATCATGGGGTATTTTTTAAAATTTTTTATTTATTTATTTTTAGAGAGAGAGGAAGGGAGGGAGAAAGGGAGAGAAACATCAATGTGTGGTTGCCTCTTGTGTGCACCCCACTGGGGTACTTGGCCTGCAACCCAGGCATGTGCCCTGAGTGGGAATCGAACCAGTGACCCTTTGGTTCCCAGCCAGGGCTCATAGGGTATTTCTTTTCGTAGCTTTTGGAAAAGAAGAAGAGAGTCCAACTCAAAGATATGGGAGAAGATTTGGAATGCCTCTGTCAGATAATGAGGACAGTGGGACCTAGGTTAGACCATGAACGAGCCAAGGTATGTGTGTTACTAACAGAGGTGACATAAGTAGTTTATCTTAATATTATTCAAATCAGGTGATTTCTGTGATATAGGGGATTGTCATATCTAGTCATTAACCTTGATTATAATCCAGAAGTCTTAAAATCCTTAAGTGTAGTATATGTCTGCTATAGTCTTTTGTTTTGACTATTTTCTTTTTCTTTCATTAGTCCTTAATGGATCAGTACTTTGCCCGAATGTGCTCCTTGATGTTAAGTAAGGAATTGCCAGCAAGGATTCGTTTCCTGCTGCAGGTAAAGCTGTCTTCCTTAATTATATGTTTGTGAGCTCACTTTTTCTGTTCAGAATACTAAAAGTAAATTTATTATTAAATTTAAGGATACAGTAGAGTTGCGAGAACACCACTGGGTTCCTCGCAAGGCTTTTCTTGACAATGGACCAAAGACGATCAATCAAATCCGTCAAGATGCAGTAAAAGTAAGATTCTTTTTTATCAAGTGTGCTTTAAGATTATAATGGCCAAAAGACCCTCCTAAAACTTGTTTGAGACTCTTCATCTTACCTGGTGGAGCTCAGAACTTACATAAATAGAACTTTGAATACTCTACAGGTTTTTCTGTTTTCTTCCCCTGACGTAAGAATTTTAGTTTTGCACAGTGTTTAAAAGAAGTATTTTATTTACTTTGTTTCTGAAGGATCTAGGAGTGTTTATTCCAGCTCCTATGGCTCAAGGGATGAGGAGTGACTTCTTTCTGGAGGGACCTTTCATGCCACCCAGGATGAAAATGGATAGGGACCCACTCGGAGGACTTGCTGATATGTTTGGACAAATGCCAGGTGATTTTGAACGAAACAGTGGTTTGGTTAAATTAAAAAATCAGCATAGCATAGTTATAGGTGTGTAAAAAGTTGTCTGTATGTGTATTTAAAGGTAGCGGAATTGGTACTGGTCCAGGAGTTATCCAGGATAGATTTTCACCCACCATGGGGCGTCACCGTTCAAATCAACTCTTCAATGGCCATGGGGGACACATCATGCCTCCCACACAGTCACAGTTTGGAGAGATGGGAGGCAAGTTTATGAAAAGCCAGGTAAGAAGACACTTAAGAATGTTCTGGTAACAAGCACTAAATCCTGTAAACATGTGTGATTTAGTTTTGCTTTTTAAAAAATGTAGATACTATAGGGTTGTGTGTGTTTTTCTAAACCAAATTTAGATCTGTGGCATTTATTTTAAACTGGGTGAAATATTTAATCCTTACGATTAGTAAAGTATTAGTAAAATCACATCGCTTTATTTGACAGTTAGGTTAGATTTTTATTCTTCCCTGTTTCATCTTGTACTTTCTCTGGGCAAATTTCAGTTACACTTTCCTTATGCCTTGGCTCATCCTTTTGGTACTTTATTACCATAATTTGTGGACCCCTTTTTATCTAGACTTTCTCTCTCCCTTTCTGAAATAGGGGCTAAGCCAGCTCTACCATAACCAGAGTCAGGGACTCTTATCCCAACTGCAAGGACAGTCGAAGGATATGCCACCTCGGTTTTCTAAGAAAGGACAGCTTAATGCAGATGAGGTACATTTGCCTATGTTATTTAATATACAACAATTTGTCGATTTAGAAATCTATTGCCCGATGATTATAAAGAGATGCGTTAAGAGGACTCAATGCTGGAGTTCTTTACCTTCTTTTTCTCTTTTTTCTGTACTACTTTTTCTTTCTTTGTATATATCCAGCGTCCTGTGAGCGACGATTATGAGATATGAGGGCAAGCCTTTTAAATAAAGTCTTTAGTGAGAGCAAGGAAAATGTCAAGGTTTTTATTGTGATTTCCCTCCAAATAGAATGACTTAATTAAGAATAAAGCAAGATATTTCCTAAACTAATGCAATTTTCTGGTTATTTAAGTGATGCTAATCCTAGGAGAGTTCTGATACAAATACAAGATTTAACAATATCTTACTCTTGTGTGAATCAGATCTTTTAATTTTCTTGCCAGAAATTAAACCTGTTAACATTGAATACTTTTTTGGTTATTTTTTAAATTTATATTCCTGTCTGAGATTATCACGTTTGTGTAGGCTGACTTAATTTTAGGATTTGGGAATGTTGCATTTGGATCTTACTCAACTGCATTTTGTTAACTTGGATACCTGGTTTGTTCTCCATTCTAGATTAGTCTGAGGCCTGCTCAGTCGTTCCTAATGAATAAAAATCAAGTGCCAAAGCTTCAGCCCCAGATCACTATGATTCCTCCCAGTGCGCAGCCACCACGTACTCAGACACCGCCTCTGGGACAGGTATTTCACCATCGCTGGACAGCTCACTCTGTTTCAGTCCTTTCTGGAGATGTTTTAAAAATTTGTTACTGAACGTTCATACTTCTATTGATGTTTTTTAGACACCTCAGCTTGGTCTCAAAACTAATCCACCACTTATTCAGGAAAAGCCTGCCAAGACCAGTAAAAAGCCTCCACCCTCAAAGGAAGAACTACTTAAACTAACTGTAAGTTTCAAATAATGCCATAGTGTAATTCGTGGAGTACTTTTGAGTTTTTTAAAAAAACATTGAAGACATTTGGATTGTGTTCTCTTCAGGAAACTGTTGTGACTGAATATCTGAACAGTGGAAATGCGAACGAAGCTGTCAATGGTGTAAGAGAAATGCGGGCTCCTAAACACTTTCTTCCTGAGATGTTAAGCAAAGTAATCATCCTGTCACTAGACAGAAGTGATGAAGATAAAGAAAAAGCAAGTTCTTTGATCAGTTTACTCAAACAGGAAGGAATAGCTACAAGTGACAACTTCATGCAGGTAGAACACTTACCTGATTCTGTGAGAATTCTTTCCATTTAATTTGACCACTAATAAACTGACCCTGTATATATGTTCCTTTTAAGGCGTTTTTGAATGTATTGGACCAGTGCCCCAAACTGGAGGTTGACATCCCCTTGGTGAAATCATATTTAGCACAGTTTGCAGCTCGTGCCATCATTTCAGAGCTGGTGAGCATTTCTGAACTCGCTCAACCACTGGAAAGTGGCACCCATTTTCCTCTCTTCTTACTTTGTCTTCAGCAACTAGCTAAATTACAAGATCGAGAATGGTTAACAGAACTTTTCCAACAAAGCAAGGTCAATATGCAGAAAATGCTCCCAGGTAAGAGAATGCTCAGAATTTTGCTACTTAAATACAAACTCTAGATTCCTTGGTACCTGAGTGGATTTGTGAAGGGCCAGACAGTGTGATCGTCCTGTCCAGACAGTGACTCGTATGACCTCCCACAAGTAGATTGCACTTTCATTAAAAGTTATGGTTTTTACCTGCCTTAATTTGCTTTACATGTCAAGAGTTTCGTGAATCTTGTACATTTGTGGAATTATTACCTGATGATGCAAATGGTTCTCTCTCTCCAGAAATTGATCAAAATAAGGATCGCATGTTGGAGATTTTGGAAGGAAAGGGACTTAGTTTCTTATTCCCACTCCTCAAATTGGAGAAGGAACTGTTGAAGCAAATAAAGTTGGATCCATCCCCTCAGACCATATATAAGTGGATTAAAGACAACATCTCTCCCAAACTTCATGTAGATAAAGGATTTGTGAACATCTTAATGACTAGGTAAGA
Source organism: Carollia perspicillata (assembly GCA_004027735.1). NCBI lineage: Eukaryota > Metazoa > Chordata > Mammalia > Chiroptera > Phyllostomidae > Carollia > Carollia perspicillata. The sequence goes on from PVKM010024111.1 coordinate 16,340, forward strand.
TAAATTTGGGTCTTCCACAAAACGTCTATAAGGGAAAGGATCAAGATTATCTGTTTCTTAAAGTAGAAAATTGGCTTTTGGGTTCTAATAAGACCTCTCTCTCTAGCTTCCTACAGTATATTTCTAGTGAAGTAAACCCACCCAGTGATGAAACAGATTCTTCCTCTGCTCCTTCCAAAGAACAGTTAGAGCAGGAAAAACAACTGCTTCTTTCTTTCAAGCCAGTAATGCAGAAATTCCTTCACGATCATGTGGATCTACAAGTCAGTGCCCTGTATGCTCTTCAGGTGCACTGCTACAACAGCAACTTCCCAAAAGGTGAGATGGCCTGTGGCAGAAAGAGTGGCAAGTGTGGGGTGCTTTTTTAAACAGCATACTAAATAATGAAACTACTTTGTCTTTAGGCATGTTACTCCGCTTTTTTGTTCACTTCTATGACATGGAAATTATTGAAGAAGAAGCTTTCTTGGCTTGGAAGGAAGATATAACCCAAGAGTTTCCGGGGAAAGGCAAGGCTTTGTTCCAGGTAAATCTTTTGTGGGAGATACTTGGTCTGCTTTTTCCAATTTACTTGGTATTATTCTAACGAAGAGCCTTTAACACTGAAATCAGCAAAGTCGTCATAGTGGTGTGTGCCTATCATTCTGCACTGTTACCCACTGTGGTAAAGGAGGCCTCGACAGGACAGGGTGAAGCTGTGAATGAAAGGCTTCAGTCCTGGTGCTATTTACGTGTGTAAGACGTTCGAGGTGGCTAATGTTTTTACTAAAGTCGTTTACAAAGATAGGGTGATTGTGCGAGACTGGGTGTTTTTAATGCCAGTAGAGAGAAGGTTGCTTCTAGATTTGATTTTCAAACTTACGGAAGTGCAGTTTTGCCCTAGGGGTTTCTAAAATGGCAAAGCAGGTTCCAGTCCTAATCCCAGAGAGTCCGATTCAATAGGTCTGTGGTGCACCATCCAGGTGATTATTAAGACCAGTTTTCCAGGGGACCAGGCTTTGAGAAACACTGATCTCCAATGTCTTGTGTTTTACTTCTTCACAAACTAGTCTTAGTCACCCATGTAGCATTTATACTTAGTTCTCTTCTTCAGAGAATCTGATGGTGCCGTTTTGTGCCGATTGAGTCTTAACATTCTTCCCCTCTCCACAGGACTGCTTTAACACACACAGGTTTGGAAAGGGCCCCTGTCGCATACTGAAATGACCCTGAAATACAACTGGAGTAGTGTCAGAGAACAGCATCTGACAACACATAAACAGCCTATATGTTATCCCAAATCTAAATAACAAAAACTTTTAAAAAGTAACTTCAGGGCTAATATACAAGTAATATATTTGCAGTATGTCTCGGAGGTTGTTTGCAATTTTAAAATGCATAGAACTTGAGTGGGTTGCTAGTGTGGTCCTGAATCAAAGCTTCTGTCTGCTTAGAGGTTTTCTCTGTAAACACTACCTATTTTTTAAAATTACAAATTAATTTACAGGTGAATCAGTGGCTAACCTGGCTAGAAACTGCTGAAGAAGAAGAATCAGAGGAAGAAGCTGACTAAAGAACCAGCCAAAGCCTTAAATTGTGCAAAACATACTGTTGATATGATGTAACTGCATTTGACCTAACCACTGCGAAAATTCATTCCGCTGTAATGTTTTCACAATATTTAAAGCAGAAGCACGTCAGTTAGGATTTCCTTCTGCATAAGGTTTTTTGTAGTGTAATGTCTTAATCATAGTCTACCATCAAATATTTTAGGAGTATCTTTAATGTTTAGATAGTATATTAGCAGCATGCAATACTTACATCATAAGTTCTCAAGCAGAAGGCAGTCTATTGCAAGGATCTTCTTTGCTGCCAGTTATCATAGGCTGTTTTAAGTTAGAAAACTGAATAGCAACACTGAATACTGTAGAAATGCACTTTGCTCAGTAATACTTGAGTTGTTGCAATATTTGATTATCCATTTGGTTGTTACAGAAAAATTCTTAACTGTAATTGATGGTTGTTGCCGTAATAGTATATTGCCTGTATTTCTACCTCTAGTAATGGGCTTTATGTGCTAGATTTTAATATCCTTGAGCCTGGGCAAGTGCACACGTCTTTTTAAAAGAAACATGGTTTACTTGCACAAAACTGATCAGTTTTGAGAGATCGTTTAATGCCCTTGAAGTGGTTTTTGTGGGTGTGAAACAAATGGTGAGAATTTGAATTGGTCCCTCTTATTATAGTATTGAAATTAAGTCTACTTAATTTATCAAGTCATGTTCATGCCCTGATTTTATATACTTGTATCTATCAATAAACATTGTGATACTTGATGTAGCTGAGTGTCACTAAGCTAGCATCCACCAATCTATGAACAAACAAGACTTGGAATGTTTAAAGTCTTACCTATTGTAACTCCCTTTCCATGAGGAGAGGGAATTTATCAGGTCAGGTTACTGGAGGTAACCAATAAACAGCTCTTAGGACCAAAGGCAGTGCTTGAGATCACAAGTCTTGTGAATTTGGAGTACATTGCTAGTGCATAGCAACAAACTTGGAGACATTTACCTTTTCGTTGTCATGCTAAAATACATGGTTGCCCCAGGGGCCGATAACCACCCTCATGGCCAAGACAGCATAGGTTCAACCTGCAGGTATTCCCAGCAGCAGCTGCTGTGGAGTCCTAGGTGCCCTCTTAGGGCAGAGCCTCTCAAGGTAGACAGTAATAAACCTTGCTGTACTGCTGTGCCTGACAGAGCTTTGGTGTCTGAAAGGTCTGTTGAGTTAATGTCCAAGAGAAGTAGTGAGTAGAACCAATATTTGTGTTGTATTGATTCAGAAAAGCTAGCCCACTCTATTTTAGCAGTCTTCCTCTTCACAGAAATTCTAACACAAGTAACAGATTCATAGGTTTTGGTGGATTATCCTGAGTACAATTCAGGCCAAGCAGAGACTGCTGCAAATACTTTAGATGAAAGAGAACTTTAGGGAAACTGCTGGGCTGTGGAGATGAGCCATAAATTGCGTATTCCTAGCCCGCCCAACCTCCCTATCAAGGAGGGGGGCGAGGGAGAATGGTTTAACCTAGCAAATGTGTGTGGTTAGAAAAGTAGGTCTTTGCTTCTGTTTACAGCCAGAATTCTCCCAATTCAGCTAGGAAATTGGGCCAAAGAGTCTTAGGCCAGATGTGCATTTGTCTTGCTGGTTGCAGAAGCCAGATTTTTTTCACCAGTCCCCATCCCACCCCATGCTTCAAGAACAACTCAAATACGACCCCTGGAGTAGCACTCTCAAATTGTTTTAGACACTGAACAGTGTATTTCATAACCTACCATACTATGGAACATTTCTGTGTACCCAGCATGCACTTTGTATAAATAATAATGCCTTGCGCATCAGTATGCAAATATGTAGTGACTTGTCTTAAGAGACCACATCTTCAATGCCTCTTGGAAAGACTTGCCTACTCATATTACCTGTTCCTTCATCCTCAAACAAACCGCAAGCCAGAGCTCTCTCAAGATCCAGACCCAGTGCTGTAGCCAGTAGCTTTTCATTCTATAGGCAGCCTTTGACAGTAGATCATTTCTTGAGACTTCTTTCCAGGGCAACAAACTTCAATTTCTTTCTACCTCGTTGGCTGTTCCTTCTCAGTCTCCAATGGCAAATGCCTGATCTCAAAAAACAAGACACATAAGTTGCTTAACTGTCAAAGTATGCCTAACCTAAAATCAACTGTTTACCTCCAAAACCGTAGAAAATCAGTGTCTCATCTCCAACTGCCACTGTCTAGATGCCACCATATCCTTAACTGGATCCTCTGCTTAGCCCTTTACTTTCCTTTGAACACAGCCAGAGGATGAGGAGTCCTTTAAAAGGAAGCAACACAGCCCCAAACCCACCCAACAGCTTTCCACCCAGTTAGATATTGAAGAAAATAGTGAGTTTGGCCCTGGCCTGGTGGCTCGGATGGAGTATCGTCCAAAAGATTACGGGTTTAAACCCCGTCAGGACACACTTAGGCTGCAGGTCATTTCCTGGTTGGGGTGTGTGTACAGGAAGCAACCAATCGAAGTTTCTCACATCAATACCTCTCCCCCCACCCCCATCCTTGTCTCTAAAATCAACAAAAATATTTGGTGAGGATTAAAAGTGAAAAATAAGTTTTGGTCTACAGAGCCCTGCATTTGATCTAGTCTTCCTCCACTCCCTGTCCTTATTCCACACCCTATTTCTCTGGTCTAATTTTCTTTTTTAAAAAATACATTTTATTGATTATGCCATTACAGTTGTCTCATTTCCCCCCCTTCATTCCCCTCCACCCTGCACACCCCTCCCACCCACACTCCCCACCTTTAGTTCATGTCCATGTGTCATAAGTTCTTTAGTTTCTACATTTCCCACACTATTGCCCTCT
>PVKM010024112.1:0-20684 GCA_004027735.1 Carollia perspicillata
GCTTGACATCCAATGCCTCTCACCTTCACAACACAACATACATGCCTCCTGGCCCTGTTTCTTTCACAAGAGGCACTTGTGAACTTTTAACAATATCACACTGAGTCCCAACTTCAGCTTTTACAGATGCTACTCCCTCTAGCCCAAACCCCTTCCCTTCCTTTTTCTCTCTATGTAAATCATATGCATACAGATTCATGCTACAACTCAAGGGACACTTTGTTTTCCAAGCCACTCCTAATGGGCCAGGCTCTGTTGTGTATTTCTGTATGCAGCTCCAGGAACAGAACAATAAACTGAAATACACTGCTAAAACACCTTAGTGATATCAAAGCACCTTCTCCTCTATTATTTTATTTAGTTCAAACAACTAAATTTGGATAGCGGGTCTGGTGACCCACCTTGTATAGGTGAGATAGCCAAGACTCAGAGGAGGGGAATCGTTTTCACAAAGCTGCACAGAGCCCAGAGAAACTGGCATTACTGCTTGGCTTCTCTGACTCTCATCGCAGTTCTCTGTCCACTTGGCCACACTAACACACAACATATGGTGCCTGCCTGTAATCAGTTTATAGTCTTGCATTATATACTTATCACATGTCTACATAAGGTAAATTTTAAGACAACACATTCCTAGATTGAAAATCTTGAACCTGGCCAAGTATCAGTGATACAAAAACTTTAAAATCCAGAACTCATAACAGACCAACTGAATCAGAATCTCTCTGGAAACATGCCTCGGAATATGCATTTTTAAAGTCCCATAGGTGGTTCTGATATGCAACCAGAGCTGAGAACCTCTCCATTGAATGACCAATCAAATGACTAATCCAGACTGTGGACAATGTGAACAGAGACATGGGTGTGGGGTGGGGTGCCACAAAGAAGGGAAAGTCTGAGTAGGGGGTTGAAGAAGGGAAATTTTGGATCGCCAAAGAAAAGAGGGAGTGCATATCAGGCCAGGGTGAGGCAGGGGGCTGGTCAGAAGGTTGAGACATGTTCAAGAGGGAATGTTTCTGAGCAGAGGTTCACTGATCTAAAGGAATCCGGACATAAGGATGAGAATGTAGCAGCCAATGTTGAAGATGAATAGGAAAGGCAGGCAACAGATTAGGAATTAGATGCTTGAGCCCCATCATACACCCCGAGAGTGCTTCTGTCCATAATCCTTTCCTTGGGGCTCTTAGTCTCAGGCCACTTTGAGTGGATTCTATGTTCTGTGATCTTTCTTTGAATCCCAGCCTTATGAGCTTGTACCTCTCTCACAGCCCTGATCCCTCTCTACCCTGTGTTCTTATTAACTGCCCCCCAGACTTTTGAATTTCTCAAGGGGTCTGTTCATCTTTATATCCCCTAGAGCAGTTATTCTCAAGCAGGGGCAATTTTGACCCCCAGGGAACATTTGGCAATGTCTGGTGGTATATTTTGATTATCATAGCTGGAGGAGAGTGTACTACACTAGCATCTAGTGAGATGCTGCTAAAATTATCCATCCTCAAGTGTCACTAGTGCTAAGGATGAGGAACTCAGGCTTAAAGTGATAAGCACACTTAATTGCTTTATTAAGAAATTAAATTTAGTATTTAGTATTAGTAATTCAACATTGACTAATCAATAAATATTTGATTAATGGCTGTTTGAACAATCCAGTGAAAGAAAAAAAATAGGTTTGGGTTTATTAGCCACCATTGACTCCAGGTTTTTTAATTTCACAGATAGCAAAGTTATAAAAACAAAAACTAGAGAGAACAACATAGCATTGCTGATTTTTCTTTTTGCCACGTATAGGCATTAAAAATAAAACTATCAACTATTATAATAGTTACTTCCTAAAATAACGGACATTTAAACTATCAAATGTAATAGTATTAATAATAAAAATAACATCGAAAGGATATTACCAAAAAAGGTTAGTACACAGCCAACAGTTGCTGTAGGTTGGTGAAAAGTTCACTTTATCCAGCCCTGGACCGCTGCCCACCAACTTAGGAACCTCTTAATGAGACTACAAGATCCTGGAGAGCAGGGCTCTTGTCTTACAGGTAGCCCTCTGGTAGCCTGATGCCGAGCAGCACAGGAAAGGCTGCCAAGGCCACCCTACCTGTGCTGCCACCCCCTACCTTATATTCCAGGGAGAGCAAAGTCTCTGTCTTAGAAGCCCAGCTCCACTTGTGAACTGCATAGCCCTTGTAGTCGTTGGTAGTCCCGCCTTCCTCATCCAAGATCAAGACATATGGGCAGCTAGGAGAGACACATAGGTGAGCAGCTGCCATCAGGCCCCTGAAGGAAGCCCTCATCATACAGGCTGTAGGCAGGCAGGGCTCTGAAACTCTCTCCCAGCTGGAGGAATCATCAAGTTCTGCAGGCAGCCTCACTTCCCCTGCCTAATATGGTCTGAGGCCCCATTATACTTGTTGATACTAATGGTAGAATTTGTTGGGAAGGGCAGGTCTGAGGGAGATGATAGTGACTCAGGCCAAACCCAAGAGGGAGAGAAATGGAATATGTGCCCTGTTGCCCAGGAACTTGAGTATACAAGACCTTACACATCAAAATGGGAACATCTTTAACAGGAGTGTCAAACTCATTTTCACCAGGGGCCATATCAGCCTCACGGTTGCCTTCAAAGGGCTGAAATAATTTTAGGACTATATAAATGTAACTACTCCTTAACTGTTAAGGAGTTGAAATTACATTCAGCCCTTTGAAGGCAACTGCAAGGCTGATGTGATCCCTGATGAAAATGAGTTTGACACCCCTGACCTATAACATGAAGGTAAGTCATTTCTTCCAAAAACAGTTCCTTATGAAAGGCCAGGCAAAATTAGCTTTTGGCTGGCAAAAATGTGTGCCAGCAAAAATGTGGTGCCCGTGGTCTCTCCTTCACTCTTACCTGGTGTAAAACATTTCTTTCCACAAAAGCATTGTTCCATGAATCTAGCTGACACTCAAGATCTTAGTGCTATGGGGATACAAGTGGAGTAGGTCTTAGAGAATTGCCATTCTCATTGGCTATGACACAGATACAGCAGGTGAGGGCTTCGAAGTACCTATGTTGCTGCAAGCACCACCTCACTGCCTCCCTTAGCCTCTGAACATTACCGGTTTCTCCTTTCCCCAGAGTCTCTTACTTGCCACCTCAGTGCCCCCTCTGTTACCCCCAGAGATACTTACATGGGGACATGATTTCCCCAACCCACTCACCGGGCCTTTAGGTTGTGGTGAACGCAGCCCTGGCCTTCAGCATTGAACAGGGCCAGGAAAGAGAGGTTTGGTGTGTCATTAAAGAGGCAGGTGATGGTTCGCCCTCTGCAGCATGTGGGGATCTGACACAGGGCAATGTTTCCAGAGGGATAGCTGGCAGAAATGGTTAAGTAGAACTAACAAAAAATTCTCCAGGTTCTTCTTTCAGGTGACCCATGGAAAGCAAGTCTACAAGTCTAAGTGTTAGCTTAATCATACATCATTCCCAGTTTTCAAAGACCTTTCCTGAACTTTGCACATAAAAAATTACTAAATGACTGTGGAACTTACCATGCCTCTGGTGCTTTCCTGTATCTTCTTTCTATTCCTCAAAACCACCCAGTGGTAAATATTATCATCTCCATCTCAGAGATGAGTAGGGTTTCCCTACATCTGAGGGGTTTCCTGGGAGGTGGGACTTTCATTGTTAAAATCAGGAAAGTCTTGGGCAAACCAAGATGACATGATCACTCTACAGCTGAGAAATCCAAGGTGCAAAGAAATGGTCTGCCTCACATCACAGTACAAGGAAGTGGTAGAGCCAGTATCTCAACTCAGGCCAGTGATATTTCTAATGCTGTTGGGCTGCCTCCTCTTCTGACCAATCTAGGAGAGCAGTCAGTGTGTACTTTTCATTACTTACCACGAGGCCCAAGCAAGCACTAGTTCCAGCTAAGAGGGATATGGTATGGGCTGCCACTATCCTGTTCGTAGGAATTTCAGAAGTACGTCAGACAGAAAAATTTCAGGGAGTGGAACTAGGATCCTCTTGATCCTCTCCCACAAACTGTTCAAAAATTAACACAAATTATAAAAAGTAACCAAACAGAAATTCTGAAGCTGAATCGTATAATAAATAAAATGAAAAAATTCACCATATGAGTTTATCCGTGGAATGGTACAGTAGAAGAAAGAATCAGTGAACTTGAAGAAAGAGTAATTGAAGTCCAGTCTGAGGCACTGAAAAACAAAAAAGAATGAGGAAAAACAAACAGAGACTGGGAGATCTGTGGATGATTACCAAGTCAACCAACACATGCATAACAAGAGCCCCAGAAGAAGAGGAGCGAAACAAGGCAGAAAAATATTTGAATAAATAATGGATGAAAACTCCCCAAATTTTATGAAAGACTGATGTCTTTCAATCAATACACTCAGCAAATTTCAAGTAGGATAAATCCAAAGAGAGCCACACTGAGACATGATTATCAAACTGCCAGTAGGCAAAGACAGAGGAAATCCTGCAAGAGGCAAGAGAAAAAAAACTTGTCATGTACAAGGGATCTTCAACAAGATAAATGGCCAATTTGTCATAAGAAACCATGGAGGCCAAAAGGCAGTATAATGGAATATTTATAGAGCTGAAAGAAAAATAGCAGTCAACCAAGAATTCTATATTAAGCAAAACTATCCTTGAAAAATTAAGGAGAAATGAAGACTTTGCAGATAAAGGCTGAGGAAGTTCATCATTACAAGAAATGTTAAAAGAAGTCCTTCAGGCTGAGATGAAAGGCCACCTGACAGTAACTCACAGACATGCAAAGAAATAAAGAACACCAGTAAAGTAATTATATAAGTAAATATAAAAGCCAGTATTACACTATTTTTGGTTTATAATTCCTCTTTCTTTCCTATGTGATTTGAAGAAAACAAATGCATAAAGTGATCATTATAAACCTATGTTAATGACATACATCTATATGAAGATATAATTTCTGATAACAACAACATAAAGGAGGAGGAATACGCTATATAGGAGCAGAGTTTTGCATACTATTAAGGCTAAGTTAATATTAATTCAAACTAGTTTGTTATCAGTTGTAGTAATCAAGTACATTAGTTTCTTGGGGCTCCTGTAATTAAGCCACTTGAACAGCAGAAATTTATTATTTCGTAGTTCTGGAGACTAGCAAGGTGTTGACAGGGTCATGCTTTTGGAGGCTCTAGAGAAGAATCCTTCCTTGCCTCTTCATAGTTTCTCATGGTTGTCAGGAATCTTTGACATTCCTTGGTTTACAAATGCATCATTATAATCTCTATCTCAGTCATTACATGGCCTTAATTACTCTGAGTGTAACTCTATTTTCTGTTTTTTCTTCTTGCATTATGGCCCACAATAACCCAATATGGCTGCATTTTAACTTAATAATTACATCTGAAAATACCCTATTTCTAAATATGCTCACATTCTGAGGTTTCAAGTGAACATAAATTTTGACAGACACTATTCAACCCATTATACCAGGATAACCACCAAGAAAATAACTTTGAAAATATTGAGAAAAGAAAATGAGAAGGGAATCAAAATGTCATCCTACCAAAAAAAAATCAAACACAAAAGAAGGCAGTAATGGAGGAACTGAAAAACAAAAAAGATATAAAATATTAACAAATGGCAGGATTAAGCTTTTTCATATCAGCAATTGTAGGAGACTGTACTGGGTGGTGTGGGCCCAGCTCCCACTCGGAGATGTACAGGACCCACACCCACAGATAGGTTCTCCCATGGGTAATCAGGCCTGCAATATGCCTAGGCCACTTTGAGTCTTGCTTTTTGCTAAAAACTCCCTCACCCAGATTTGTGCCAAACATTTACTGCAAAATAACTTCCTAAAATCCATGCTAAACCTTCCTAGAACGAGTGTAACCTGTCCAACTACTTTTGCCCTTTTCATTTGCAAATATCCCTCTTCTGTGATGTGATTAGCAGCACTGGCTCCTTTGTTTTCTGTAAAAAGTAACCACCTAAAGCAACCTGTGCATAGAAAATGAGGACCATCAGGTAATGTGCCAAGAAACCCAATAAAGGCCGGTCACAGCAAGGGCAGTGGCTTTTGCTCCCCTCGAGAGAAAAGCCACGCTGTCCCTTTTCCTCCACCGGACTCAGTAGTCCGTGTGAATGTCTCATTTCATCCATAATGATGCGGACACTGCAGGCCGGTGTCCACATCAAGCGATTACTTTAAATATAAATGGATTAAATTATCCAAACAAAGGCAGAGATTGTGAGAATGGATTTAAAAAGCATAATATGTTGTCTATAACACACTCACTTTAGAGCCAAAGACACACTAGGTTAAAAGTAAAATGATGAAAAGGAATATTCCATGCAAAATGTAACCAAAAGAGAACAGAGTTGGCTTTATTGATATCAGATAAAACTTCAAGTAAAAATTCTTTCACAAGAAACAAACAGGGACACTATGTATTCAGAAAATGCTCGAAGCCTCAAGAATATATAACAATTATAGACATATACACACCTACCAACAGAGCCTTAAGTTATATAAAGCAAACATTGACAGAATTAAAAAATAAATACTAAAATAAGAGTTGAAGATTTCACTACCTCACTTTCTATAATGGATAGAACAATTAGATAGAAAATAAAAAAGAAATATAGGACTTGAACATTATTATAAACCAACTAAACCTCATTGGCATATAGAGTATCCTATCCAACGACAGCAAAACACATATTCTTCTCAAGTCCGCGTGGATCATTCTCTGGTAAAGACGATATGCTAGACCACAAAACAACTCTCAATAAATTTTAAAAGATCATAACCATAAAAAGTATATTTCAACACAATGAAACTAGAAGTCACTGGCAGAAGGAAATTGGGAAAATTCACAAATAGAGGGAAATTAAACAATACATTCAACCAATGGATAAAGAACAAATCACAAAGAAAATTGAAAAAAATAAGATAGATGAAAATAAAAACATGGCATACCAAAACTCATGGGATAAAGTAAAAGCAGTGCTCAGAAAGAAATTTATAGCTATAAATACTGGCATTAAAGGAGAAGAAAGATATTGAATTAATAACCCAAACTTCCACCTTAATGAACTATAAAAAGAAAGAGCAAATTAAAACTAAAGTTAGCAGAAGGAAGGAAATAAAAATTAGAGCAAAGAAAAACAAAATAGTGAATAGTAAAACAATAGAGAGAACCAACAAAACACAAAATAGTTCTTGGAAACAATTAACAAAATTCACCAATTGCCAGCTAGACTAAGTGAGAAAAAAGGAAAACTCAAGTTTCTAAAAGCATAAACGAAAGTGAAGACATTACTAATGACCTCACAGAAATGAAAACAGATCATAAGAGAATGATGTGAATGATTATTCATCCACGGGTTAGATAACCTAGAGGACAAGGACCTGTTCCTAGAAACATACAGAGCACAGTTACAGGACACAGGATCAACACATGAAAATCAGTAGTCCTTAATAAATGCAGGATATCTTTCCACTCATTTCAGTCTTCTTCAATTTATTTCAAGAATATTTTGTAGTTTCCAGTGAACAAGTCTTACACCTTTTTGGTTAAATTTATTCCAAAGTATTCTTTCCTTTTTAGTGCTATTGTAAATGATATCACTTCCTTTTGTTCATTGCTTTTTTTAATTGTTGTTGTACTTACAGCATTTCAGATCATTCATTGCTAGTATTCATGAATTAGAAGAATCAATATTGTTATTGGCAATACTCCCCACAGTGATCAAAAGAATCAATGCAAATCTCTATCAAAATTTCATCAATCTTCTTCACAGAAATAAAAAATTTGATCCTAAAGATCATATAGAATTGCAAGGGATCCCAAATAACCAAAATAGTCTTGGAAAAAAGAACAAAGTTGAAGGACTCATATTTTTTTATCTTAACACTGACTGCAAAGCCACAAGAATCAAAACTGTGTGGTACTTGCATAATAATATACATATAGACCGATGGAATAGAATTGAAAGTCAAAAAATAAACTAATACATCTACGGTCAACCAATTTTTCAAAAGGGTCCCAACACCATTCAAATGGGAAAATAATAGTCTCTTTAACAAATAGTTCTGGGACAATTGGGTATCACATGTAAAAGAATGAAGTTGGACCCTTATCTCACACCATGCAAAAAATGTAAAAATGCAAAAATCAACTACAAAGGTATGAAAAGCCTATATGTAAGAGCTGTAACTATAAAACTTTTAGAAGAAAACATAGGAACAAGCAGTGTTCATAGATATAAAAAACCAAAGTACAAGAAACAAACAGAAAAGAAAATTTGGCTTCATCAAAATTAAAAACTTTGCATACCAAAGGATGCTATCAAGAGTGTGAAAAGACATACCACTGTATAGGAAAAATATTTGCAAATCATATATCTGATAAAAGTCTAGTATCCACAATATATAAATAACTCTTACAAGAAAAAATAGTCAACAAATGGCAAAGGAGTTGAATATATATTTCTACAAAAAAGATATACAAAGAAGGCACACAAAGATACTCGAAATCATTAGCTGTTAGGCAAATGCAGGTTAAAACCATAATGGGATATCAGTTCACACCCACTAGAATGGCTGGAGTTAAAAAACTGAAAAGTATCAAGTATAGTCAAGGACGTGAAGAAATTGGAATCTCACACATTGCTGATGGGAATATAAAATGGTGCGGCCAGTAGGGGAAAGATTTTGGAGGTTTCTCAATAAATTAAACATAGAATTACCATATGACCCAGTAATTCCATTCCTAGGTAAAGAACCAAAAGAATTGAGAACAGGTGTGCAAACCAAAATTTCTTTAAGAATGTTCATAGCAGCATTGGTCACAATTGCCAAACCATGGACACAACCTAATGTCCATAAATGAAAGAATGAAATTTTTAAAATCTTCACCTGAGGATATGCTTACTGATTGTAGAAAGAGAGGAAGGGTCTGGGGGATGGGGAAATATCACACACACACACACACACACATACACACACACACACACGTGGAGAGAGAGAGAAACATCAATACATTGATGTGAGAAACATCAATCCTGTATGTGCCCAGACCCGGGATCGAACCTGCAGCCTAGGTATGTGCCCTGACTGGGAATCAAACCCACAACCTCCTGGTATATGGGATATTGATCCAACCAACTGGAGCCACCTGGCCAAGGCAAGAATGAATTTTTAAAAGTGGTATAATCCAAATAATAAACTATTATTCAGAGCCAACAGGGAAGAAATTCTGATGCCTGCTACAACATGTACAAACCTTGAAAACATTAAGTGAAAGAAGCTGGACACAAAGGGCCACATATTGTAGGCGTCCATGTGTGTGAGATGCCCACAACAGGCAAATCCATGGGACGCACACTGGCGATTTCAGGGCAGGGGTAGGGGAGAGAGGGAGTGAATACTTAATGGGTGTAGGGTTTTCTTTTGGGGTGACAAAAAGACTTCCGAACGTGATGGAGGTTGTGGTTGCACAACACTGTAAATGTACTAAATGCCACTGAATTATAAATGTTAAAGGAATCAGTTTTATGTCATGTAAGGTTCACCCCCCCTTTTGTTTAGAAAAAGAATGAAGCACTGGTGCATACTAAGCTGACCCTCGGACTATGCGGGGGTTCGACGGTGCCGACCGCCTGTGCGGTGGAAAATGTGCATACAACTTAACTTGGCCCTCCACATTCAAGGATTCCCAGCCTCTGGTTGATCCTTGGCAACACGAGTTTGAACTGCAATGGTCAATTGAACTTCAGACAATTAAACTGAGCAGGGCCAATCAAACTGAATGTGTTAATTGAAAAAAAAATCCACATTTAAGTGGGCATTCACAGTTAAAACCCGCTATGTTCAAGGGTAAGCTGTACAATGTGGAAGAACCTTGCAAACATATGCTGCATAAAAGAAGCCAGATACAAAAGGCCACATATTGTATGATTTTACTTAGATGAAATAACCTTGAACAGACTAATACCTAGAGGTGAAAAGATTGGCTATCTGCAGACAGGACAGGGGAAGGGAAATGGGAGTGGTCACTTACTAGGTATGGAGTTTCTTTTTGGGGTGATGAAAAAGCCTGAAGCTAAATAGTGGTGATGGTTGTATACAATCATGAATGCACTTCATGCCATTTAAATTATACATGTCAAAATGGTTAAAATGGTAAATCTGATGTTATGTGAATTTTACCATATTAAAAAAATGCTTACCTCACACAATGGTTAGGAGTGTTCAACAAATCCCTAAAGGAACAGTGCTGAGCACACAGTGATTAAGGTTTATATCTTTATATCAATGTGGTGAGTTTATAGCTTCAGACAAAAAAAGGCTTTGAGGGAAGTTTGGTGGAAAATCAGAGATTGAGGGAAGAGATCCAGGCAGATGCTGACAACCCAAATGAAATGAACTCTGGGATGGCTCTGGGGTGTGATGCTGACAAGTGCAAACCAATCAGGGCTTGGAGATTTCGGCATCCCAAGGGCAGATATATCATTTCTACCTGAGAGCTTTGCCCAGTATCTCTGTGAAGACAAAATCAACTGCTGGGCCTACCGTTCTGTAGAAGCCATGAGGCGAGGGAAGTGTTTTCCAAACATTTTCTTTACTCAAGAGGCATCCAACAACGGTGGCATCGTGTTTTAACCATTTGAACACAGTAACACAGAATTTCTCCTTCAAGATCACTGGGTCCAACTTCCTCATCTTATAATGGAGGGAAGTGAGGCCCGGAGAGATAAAGTGACTTGTGCACGGTCACCAAGAAGAACTAGGCCCCAAACCCAGACCTCTTGGGCCTCCCATAGAGGAAACGCATTCATTGCCAGACTGTGTTCATTGTTGGGCTATGAATCAAGCATGCCAGCAGCAGTGGCCTGCAGGCTCTGGGTGGTCCCACCCTGGTGGGGCTGGCACTCTGAGGCAGGCGAGAGAACATGCGTCCCAGCAGGCTGGCGCTGGCCCCTGACTGTAGATAGTCTACCCTCTCTGGTTCCACTGACAGCAACCTAGTTCACAGACACAGCTTCAGGAGGAGCTCAGGGGAACCATACCATCTGATGCACTGTACAGTGATAAAAGCGGGGAGGGAGGAGCCCCATGACCCATAGGGAGTAGCAGCTGCCCTGGAAGCAGTTGACTGTGTTCAGTATCACAGGGCGTATTAGAAGCAGGGCCGAGCAGAGTGTGATGAATGGACTCATTTACAGTCGGAGGAACAATAGGACTCCTTTGACAGGGTGCTTAAATTCTGAATTCCCAGCTCAGTAGAGAGGAGATCAAAATGAATTGAGGGGGGTGTGGCAAAGGGGGCCTGTCTGGGCAGCCTGTTTGACAGCTCAGAGAGCTGCCCTAGTCTCCAAAGGCAGGGAGCACTGAGTGCCCTGCGGCTTTATCACAGGGCCCTTCCCTCCTCTCTACCCTGCTCTCTGCTGGAGAAAACAATCCTGAAAGGCATAAAAATGGTGCCAGGGAGGGGGTCCTAAATGGAGGTGAGGCAGCCCTGAATCCAGGCCTGGCTCTGCCACCAAATTCCTTTTGTGACGTTGAGTGAGTCACACTACCCATTCCTACAATGAAGGGACAAGAATGAATAGCGGCTTCGTGTCTCCCCTCTTTGATGTCTCATCCAAATCAGACTGCAAAACCTGGAGTAAGTGTTCCACCCCTCTGACCGCAGCCTTGCTGCCAAATGGGATGGGTGTTTGTGGTCCTGGTCCAGCTCCAGCCCATGTTGGGGAGCGGGTGACAGGACCCCTGCAAGGAACACAGGGGTCCAGGGCAACTTCCTGCTCTGCCGCTTCCCACCCAGATGTTCTCCAAAGGAAGCCCTCTGTGACCGGGACAAACTCTTGATACCCTGGAGGACCTGTCACCAGGAATCTTGGATTAACTGAAAAACCAAAGTAATACTTAGGCTTTTACTGGCCCAGAAGTTCTCTGGGGCTGGGTGGCTGGGGACAAGGGAGCAGCCCCAAATAAAAGGATACTAAACAAAGGAAGACCCATCGTAGAAGGAGTAATGCAACTTGATGGCCTTCTTGGCTCCCTTCCACTCCTGAGACTGCCGGCTGAAGTGAGTCCGGGAGATGTGAGGCTGGTGAAGGACGGCAGCAGAAACCTGAGCACCGGAAGAGTTAGGGTGTTGGGAGCTCGGGGTCTGAGCGTCCCCTTTCGGGGTCGATGTTGGATGATAAGGCATCTTTATCTTATAGTTGCGTAAGACCATGGGGTAGAAGACATTCTTCCCTTTCCATGAGGCTCTTTCGGCTTCTCTGCAGGGAAGGAGGCAACGTATCTTCTAGCCACTTGGCTCTCACTCGCAGGGAGGCCGTCTACAGCCCCGCCCCAGCTCCCAAGGCTCCCATGACACTTCCCTGTCCCAGAAGTACCTGTCCCCACCCCGCACTCCTTATCCTTGAAGTCAGCATTTCTAGGAAGAACTGGGAAGGGACTGGTACAGCTTTGAGATCAGTTCTGTCCACCTTCAGTGCTAGGTGAGGACAATGGAGAGGGGTTGTGTATAGAAGGGGGGTCTGGGGGAAATGGAGGCTTTGCTCACCCTCCAGTCCTGAGGTTACAGGGAAAGAGAACTTCCTTCCAGAGTGTCAAAGGAACAAAACGAGTGGCTTCCTTTTACCCGTGTTCTGTAGCTGCAGTAATACTGAAGGGCCAGGGAGGCCAAGACATATGTGGCTTAGATGTGACTAAGTTTTAAGTTCTTTATGGCCCATGGTCTGGGCCATCACAGATGCAGAGACTTAGCTCGCTAGGACTTATGGGACCCATAAAATCATAAATATCAGTAATTATCCACGTCAACATTTTTGGTTTGTTTTGAGAGGTGTTTCTTTGTTTTGTAGGAGAACCCTGACAAGTTATTTTAAGAAAGAAATGCTCAGGGCACAAAGGCTACACATGTATGGTAAGAAGTCCTGTAAAGGGGTATCACTGGTGAGGAGACCAAGGTCAGTGCCTCGGGGTCAGACCCACCGAGCTGTGGGACCTCAAGCAATGCCTCAGTTTCCTCATCCACAAAATGGGCAAACGTCCATGTTCCTGATAAGGCTGTATAAGGACTGGAAAGGATTGTGAAGGGCTGGGGATAGGCCATCGCCCTGTCACTGTTGTTAGGGGTACCAGGTACCTGACACTGCCTGACACTCAGGCACTTTTGTGATTTCCCCTTTATGCACACGGACAACTGGCAGGTGTGCCCTTCTCTCCCTTCCACCCCCAAACACGGACGGAGGTGCTCACATGTGGCGACACATCTCCTGCAGCTTCCCCCGGGCCTCAGGGCAGGGGTCGCTGAACTGCGCGTTGTCAGAGGAAGAAGTCCCTATTCTTCGTTGAGAAGGTGATGGGGGTATCTCTTCTAAAATTTTTGATTTGCCTGTAGCTGGAGATACAGAGGTTAAGGACAGAGTTTTAGAACATGCCTTCTCCTGGGGCAGAGAGGTTGGGGGAGCAGGAGACAGGATCCCCTGAGAGTCAAAATAATTGGAAGAGTCATTTACACTTCCTGGGGACAGGCATCCCTATTTTATAAGCTCACTTATAAAACAGACGTCACTCTGTGAGTCAACTAAGCGTGTGTCAGAAACAGAGTTGTGCAAAGTGACGAATCCAGCTATCTTTCCCCGAGGATGGCCTGGTTCTAGGTGGGGAGGGCACAGACATGCCCCCGTGGATGCCGAAGAGATTCCCTTCTGATATTTCTGATCGAAGAAAAAAGTTGCAATTCTGTCTCATCTGGCTTCAACACTTCTCTGATGTGGCCTAAACTCAGGCCTTCTGCAGAGGGCAGTGTGGATCCACTGAGTATTGGATGGTAATATTTTTTAACATTACGGTAAAACACACAAAACAAAAATGTACTACCATAACCGTTTCTAAGTGAAAAATTCAGTGGTGTTAAATATAGTCACATTGTTACCCAACCATTACCACTATCCATCTCTGTAACTCTTTTTATCTCATAAAATTACAACCCTGTGCCCATTAGACAGTAACCGCCATTCCCCCTCCACCTACCCCTGGAAACCACTGTCCTACCTTCTGTCTCTATAAATTTGACTACTCTATGTACCTCATATGAGCGGAGTCACACAGGGTTTGTCTTTTTGTGACTGCTTTATTTCATGCACCATGAAGTCCTCAAGGTTCATCCATGTTGTGGCATGTGTTGGAATTTCCTTTCTTTTTAAGGTTGAGTAACGTTTCATTGTGTGTGGATTGCATTTTCTGTATCTGTTTATCCACTGATGGACACTTAGGTTGCTTCCACATTTTAGCCATTGTGAATAATGCTGCTATGAACACAGGTGAACAAATATCACTTCGAGACCTTGCTTTTAATTCTTTTGATACAGTGGAATTGCTGGATCTTATGGAAATCCATTTTTAATTTTTTGAGGACTTGCCACACAGTTTTCCACAGTAGCCGTACCATTTTTACCTTCTTTAACTCTTGTTCTGTGTGTGTGTGTGCACATGTGTGTGTGTTTTATGACAGTAGACATCCTACTGGTGCAGCATGCAGTAGCATCTCCTTATAGTTTTGATTTGTATTTCCCCAACGGTTAGTGATGATGAGCATCTTTCATGTGCTCATTGGCCATTTGTGTATCTTCTTTGGAGAAATATCTATTGAAGTCCTTTGCCCATTTTAACTCAGGTTGGTTGTTTTTTTGTTGCGGAACTTTAGAAGTTCTCTATATATTCTAGATATCAATCCTTATCAGATATACGACTTACAAATATTTCCTCCCATTAGTTGGACTGTATTTTGCTCTGTGGATTATGTCTTTTGATGTACAAAGTGGAAAAATTTCCATTGAAGTCCAGCTGGTCTATTTTTTCTCTTGTTACCCATGCCTTTTGTGTCATATCCATGAAATCACTGTGAAATCCAATGTCATAAAGCTTTTCTTCAGTGTTTTCTTCTAGGAGTTTTATTGTTCTGGTTCTTGCATTCAGGTCCTTGGTCCATCTGAAGTTAATTTTTGTAAATGGTCTTAGGTAAGGGTCCAACTTCATAGTTTTGCAGACAGATGTCCGGTTTTCCAGCACCATTTGTTGAAAGGCCTGTCCTTCCCCCATTGAATGGTCTTGGTACCCTTGTCAAAAATATTTGATCATATATGCAAGAGTTTTCTTCTGGGCTCTCTATTCCATTCCTTTGATTGCTATAGCTTTGTAGTAAGTTTTAAAATCAGAAACTGTGAGTCCCCTAATTTTGCTTTTTTTAAAAAAAGATGTTTTTAGCTATTCAGGGGTCCCTTGAAAGTCCACATGAATTTTAGGATGAGCTTTTCTACTTCTGCAGAAAACATAATTGGGGTTTGGATAGGGATTGAATTAACCTGTAGATCATTCTGGGCATTACTGACATTTTAACAATATTAAGTCTTCTAATCCATGAACATAGGATGTGTTTCCATTTATGTATGTATCTTTTAATTTCTTTCAGTATTGTTTTATAGTTTGCATTGTACAAGTCTTTCATCTCCTTGGTTAAGTTAATTCCTAAGTATTTTATTCTTTTTGCTGCAGTTGTAAGTGAAATTGTTTTTCTAATTTCCTTTTCCAATTGTTTAGTGTTCATATATGAAAATGCAACTTATTTCTGTGCATTGATCTTATCGTGCTACTTTGCGGAATTTATTTATTAGTTCTAACAGAATTTTTGGTGGGATCTCTAGGGTTTAAATATATAAGATTATGTCATCTGCAAACAGAGATAATTTTATTTCTTCCTTTCCAATTTGGATGCCTTTAAAAAAATTATTTATTTTTAGGCAGAGGGGAAGAGAGAGAGAGAAACCATGTTTGGCTGTCTCTCAGATGCCCCACACTGAGGGACTTGGCCCACAACCCAGGAATGTGCCTGACTGGGAATGGAACCTGTGAACCTTTGGTTTTCAGACCAGTGCTCAATCCACTAAACCATACCAGCTGAAGTGCAATTTGGATGCCTTTTATTCCCTTTCTTGTCTAATTGCTCTAGCTAAAATTTCCAGTACTGTATTGAACAGAGGTGGTGAAGGCAGGCATCCGAGCCTTGTTCCTAATTTCAGAGGGAAAGCTTTCAGTCCTTCACCACTGAGTAGAATGTTCACTGCGGGTTTGTCATTATATGACTTTGATTATGTGGAGGTGGTTTCCACATAAATAACATCTTTAAAAAATAATGTTTCTAAAACACTAATAATATTTTTAAATGTATTAGTCTTTTAAATTATGTAGAAAACTGTAGTTACAAACCACTGTTACAATATGATTACTTTTATAATTGGCCATGCTTTTACTTTTATTGAGATCTTTATTTCTTTTCACGGCTTTGAGGTATTGTCTAGTATACCTTTTTTTTTTAGAAAATTATTTATGCCCTGGCTGGCATAGCTCAGTGGATTGAGTGTGGGCCTGTGAACCAAACGATTGCCATTCAATTCCCAGTCAGGACACATGCCTGGGTTGCAGGCCAGTTCCCAGCGGGGGACGCATGAGAGGCAACCATACATTGATATTTCTCTCCCTCTCTTCTTCCCTTCCCCTCTAAAGATAAATAAATAAAACAAATTTTAAAAATATTTATTTATTTATTTTTAGAAAGAGAGGAAGGGAGGGGGAGAGAGAGAGGGAGGGAAACATCAATGTGTGGTTGCCTCTTGCGCACCCCAGGCATGTGCCCTGACTGGGCACCTGGGCTAGTGTACTTTCATTTCATCTTGCAGAACTGCCTTAAGTGTTTCTTGCAGGGTTAGGCTAGTGATCACAAACTGCCTCAGGTTTTGTTCATCTGGGAATGTTTTAATATCTCACTTTTGAAGGACAGTTTTGCTGGATATAAAATTCTTGGTTAAAAACTTTTCTTTTAACGCTTTGAATATATAGGTCCAGTATCTGTGGCCTCCAAAGTTTCAGATGAGAAATCTATTGATAATCTTATTGATGATTACTTGAATGTAATAATTTGCTTTTCTCTTGCTGCTTCCAAGATTCTCTGCCTTTGTCTCTTGAAAGTCTGATTATAATGGCTTCTTTGGTGCTTATATTCAGGTCTTTCATCAAATTTGGGAATTTTTCAGCCATTATTTCTTCAAATATTTTCTATGTCCCTTTCTCTCTCTCTCTTCTCCTTCTGGGACTCCCACATTACATATGTATGTAGTTCTAGTTGATAATGTCCCATGGGTCCCTTAGACTCTGTTTATTTCTCTTCAATCTTTTCCTTCTGTTCTTCCGATTCAATAATTTCCATTGCCCCGCCTTCAAGTTTTCTGACTCCTTCATATGCTTGCTCATATCTGTAGATGATAATGCTTTGTGTTTGTCGTACTTATTTTTACAGTTGTCTTTGTGGCAAGTGTTAGATGGTATGAGGACATGACAGCAAGCAACTGTGGAGATGATCCTCCATGACTGAGGTTACAGAGGCATATATTCAGGTCCTGCCTTCTTCTGAGTTCCTATTGCCCACCCAACTGGAGCCTCATGCTCTCTGTGGATATATGCAGGATCAACTTCACCTTGTTTTCAGGAATAAAATCTGGCTTCATGTCAGGGGCATTTCTCAGGCTCCAACTGAGCCCTGAGGGCATCAGATAGAGTTTTTGTCACCGTCTATCAAGCCTTGGGGTTTTTGGATAGTGTTTGAGTACCATCTCTGGTGTGTTCCACCCTGAGTGTTTCCTGGTCCCTTCCCTAACTCCTCCTGCCACCAGAGACCAGAGACTTGACCCCGAGACCCAATTACCAGCTGGCTGACTCCTGGAACTTCTGTTGGCCTGAGCATCCATGTCTGGCCTATACCTGCTTGCCTTGGGTCCTCAAGGGTGATAGCCTCTTGCTCTCACAAGGAACTGCTGTTGACAGACTTCTCTCAGTTCTCTTCTTGTAAAATTAGGCAACTTTTCAGTAAGAGCTATTGCCCTCTGGGAGTAGCCCCAACTCCTGGAGCCTATGTGCTCCAGGTGTGCCTGGCCCTACAACTGCAAAGGGGGCCAGCTGGCGAGGTGTGATGGCACATGAGCATGGAGCACATAGGGGAGGTCCAAACCTAAAGTGACTTAAAACCAGAATTGCTCTACAATATGTTGTCCAAACTGGGATAGATTTTACAGTGAAAGTGGACATATGTAATAGTTATGTCAGGACAATAAACATAAACTAGGATAATCCCAGGCAAGAAATGATGCACGACTACTTACAAACTATTAGGGAAGGTTAATCCATACTAGAATGCATATGTGAAAATAATTCCAAAAGATATTAAGAATCTATAAGAAATGCAGCATCCTTAAACATATATCCTAGTGAGAATGATGAACCATTAAAGCAAATTGCATCCTGGTAGGGTAGCAGAGGGAAACAGCCATATAGACAAAGAAACCAACAAACATAATTAACTTTTACTTAGGAGCTACCTTACTCAAGGTATTAGACTTGAGATCATCAGGAAGAAAAATCATGAAATCATTGTGTGTCTTGAGGATACTCTGTATTCCTTTAGAGTGACTGGGTCAATTTAGGGCCAGCTCAGGAGGGGATATGATAAAACCAGGAATACATAAATTGGGATGCCAGAAGTGATACTGTGGGCTATTGCACCACAAGGAGAGAAAAGGTATCGAGGTAAAAGAACCAGGGAAGTGAGAGGGGACGGCTGAATCTACTCTGTGCAGGGAAGCTGGCGAGGCCAGCCCCATTGGGGAAGGCCTTCTTTGTCTTAGAGTCCATGTGTGTAGCCCCAGCATTTAGAACAGTGACTAACAACTAGAAATTTTTCATAAACACTTGTTCACTAACTGAAAGGATATAGGATCAGCTTGATACGGAGACTGAGGCCTGCAGGAAGGCAAATCACATAGCCGGCCAGGGGCAGGGGCAGGGGCAGGAAAAAGATCCAAACGTCTCGACTTCCGGCCTTACCTCCAGTGTCTGTGGAAATCAATTAGACAGACTTTGAGCATCCCTACCTTACGTTGATCCTGCCACCACCTCTTTTGAATGTAGTCCTCCTCTACCTGCTCCATTTTCCCACTCTGCCATCAAAGCTGGAGGTTCCTCGAGCCCTTACCCTGCCTTCTCCAGCCCCAACTCATCTCCTGTCTGAGATTCTGGCTGCACAGTCACTGCTCTGCTGTTTGGCCTCATCTGCCACCCCCATTCTTTCCCTTAAGCCCTTCCTTCTGCTGTATGTCTTCTTCTGTAGAATAGGAGTGCCCTCTTTGTCTTCTTTGTTTTCTGTGCACATGAACTGGCCCAGTTTAGGACACACTGTTAGGTTTTGTATCCAAATACTTGTCTTCAGACACTGGTACCCCTACTTGCATTGTGAGTAGGAGCAACACAAACCTCCCTGATTAGAGGGGGTCAGGCTGGGATACTGAGGAGCTGCAAGATGTGGGTTTGAGAGGAGTGTTGCTCCAGGTAAGGAGGAGCACATCCCCAGGAATGGGGGGCATGGAAGCATTCACACGGTAAGACTGTACTTTGGAGTAACTAGGTGAGATACGGCAACTTTATGGGGAAGAATCTGTGTCAACAGCTTCTGTCAACAGCCAGGCCATCTGATGCATACCCTTCCTATCAGAAAACCAAACCAGACTCTTCTACCTTCGCCCCCGCTCGCACCCCTACCCCTACAGGTGGGCTAAGAAGTCTTGCTGGAAACCACTGTTACCTGCTCTCTTCTTGGCTTCCCTTCCAGTTGAGAGGGAAAAACTTAGACAGCCAGTAGAAGACTCATAGATAAGTTGATAAGGCGAGTTCACTCCTATGGCTGAGATGCTCATGAAGGACTCTGGAGTGGAAGAGAAAAGGATTCTTCTTTCAATTTTTTAATTTGAATTTTTTTAAACAAAACTATAATATGGACTTTTTGTTCTAGCAGAATGGTAGGCTGGGTATTCTAAAGTGTCGTGTTATACAAAATAACCATCTCTTGGAGTAAAAAGACTTTTTAATGCACAAGCAGGCTCTCAGTAAATTAAGGAAAATTAAGATTCTTTCCTACAGTCTCCCCATTCCCCTCCGCCAACATCTCTCAAGAGTGAAATGACCAGAGCAGGGGCCAGGCAGTGGCAAGCAAGCACAAAAGCTGACAAGACGTCACTGAAGGGCAGGTGCAGGTATAAGTGCTGCACTGGGTCAAGAGAGTAAACACCGGGCCAGCTAGAAGGAAATGCAGAGCCACGTGTTTTCCCGTATCCACGCCACAAAAGCCAGATGCTTCTCCAACATTAGATCAGTCTCTCGCAGGATCTTACTGTCTTCTATAGAATCATTTGATTACCTGAACACCTAAGAATTAGGCTCAGCACCCCCACCACTTATGGAAAAGCTTGATCATTCTTATATAAACTTTAACCAATCCTTTCCCTTATTCTTCCCTCAAATATGGTTGTTAGAAAACGTTAGGTAACTCCTTCATTGACACGGCTCATACAATTTCATAAAGAAAAGGGCAAACCTGATTTCACAAGCAGACAAAGGTGATAACCAGAGACTGCACGCTGGATGACGTGGCACGCAATCCCTCACCATCACCGTGATCCAAAAACTAAAATTAAAACTTTCAGTACCTTCTAACTTAGCAGAGAAGCAGAGAACAAACAATAGCCAATGCTGGTAAAAATGGAATAAAACCAGTTAACC
>PVKM010024113.1:0-20739 GCA_004027735.1 Carollia perspicillata
GCCTCCCCCTCGCCCCCGGGGAAGGAGGGGAGGAGGGCGGCGCCTGCGTGCTCCTCCGCCGCGCGCCCCGCCTCCTCCCGGGCTCCCGGCGGCGGCGATCCCGACTCTCCTGCGGCTGCTGCAGCTGCCGGTTGCACACGGCCTGGGCGGCGGGCGCGGGCCTGGGGAGCGGCGGCCCGGTGCGCGCGGCCCGGCGGGCACCCCTGGGAGGGCGGCGGCGGAAGCTCCCGGAGGCGGCAGCGGCCGCGGGACCATTCGGCCTCTTCGGCCCCTCGCAGTCTTTCTTTCGCCCTCTCCCCTCTCACTCGGGACCGCCGCCTCGGCTTTGTGCGCGGAGATGGTGTAGCCCCCTGGCCGCCCCAGGAAGCCGCCAGCCACTGGTCCCCGGTCTCCCAGCCGCGTCCCGGCCCCTGGAGTACGGACCCCCTGGACTCGGCGCCTCCTGCGTCTCCTGGCTGCTGGGGAAGCCTCGGCGCCGCCGGCACCATGAGGTGAGGGGCGCATGGGGCGCGCGGGGCGGGGGCCGGGCGGGCCATTGTGCCGCGGGAGCCGCGACCCCGCTGTCCTCGGACCCCGCCTTCCCTTCCCGACGCGGCTCTCGGGTCTCCGGGCTCCTCTCCCGCTCCCCCTTTTGTCCCTCCTCATTTCTCTTTCTTTCTTGTGACCCTCCCCAACCCCTTCATATTGGGGGGGGGGAGGGTCCCTTTTCCACGGTCTCCCATTTTTCCTCAAACGCTTGTCTTTCGTCCAGGATTTCCCTTCCCGAATTCAATTTGGTCCCGGCTGCCCCCCACCCCCAGCCTTGGCCAGCCAAACCGGGGAGATGGGGAGGGGTTCGAGAAGCGTGGCGTGCGTGTTGCTCGGGAACAGGTATTTTCCCGTGGGTCTGTAAAAATCCCGTGCACTTCTAGGGCACGACTTTCGTGTTTAAGGGAAAAAGGAGGAAAAGTTTGAGAGATCTGAAATCTCTGCGGGCATGAAGTGCTCGGGTAGTGGTAGGGGAAGGAGCTCCGAAGGGGGAGTTTTCCCAGAGGGGAGGGAAGGGAAAGGATTTATTGGGGTTACAAGGGGCGGGCAGTGAAAGCCTGGGATAAGTTAGTTGTTTGGGGTGTGTGAACGGGGGCGGGGAGGGATTTGTTTGCAAAACCCCTTTCTCTCCCTCCTGCTGGAACAGCCTGTGTTGCATTGCAGCAGCTTCTTCCCCTCTTTCCTCTGGAATCAATAGAACAAGCTAAATGCTAAATTTTTTCAGCCCCAAAGACAAGGATTGAACGTACCGTCGTAATCTAGTTTTTTAATTGCCACGATGAAACAGACGGCGAGACATTTTTCTTTTTTTGTTTCTCCAATTGAGGGAATTAAACCATGGTGTGTCATTCATCGGAGGTTTTTTCCAGCCTTTCCTTAGCCTGTTGTGAGTCCATAATCTCCTCTTTCGGGATTGGTGCAAGACTTCGTGAGAAATGGGACTTGGGAGACTGAAGGCTGATCCGTTCTGCGTTATCATCCGTATAGGCCTTCCTTTTAGGTTAAACAATTGTGGATAAAGTGAATTACTCCATTTCTGTGTCCTGGAAGAGATAGTCTTACAGTTCGTTTGGATTTGAATCTCCTTTGTGTTAAAGATTAATGGCCAGCCGTTGCCAAGACCTTTATAATGTAATACAATGAGATTTGAATGATATAATCTGCAAATTCCTTCGCTTTGGCTAGAAAATGTCATGTCATTGGAATTCTTCCTCAATTTATGTAGTTTTCCCTTTAAACTTTAGTTCTCTGGTTTCTTTTTCTATCACAGTTGAACGCTTTCCCATGAAAAAAAAAATTTTTTTTTGTGATGTAGCTGTATACTTCAGTTTACTGTGAATTTGAATTAATGTTTTTCTCTGGTCCCAAATTAAGAGGTTTTTACTGTAGTGGCCTTAATTGTGTTAAATGCTGTGTCTCTGAGTGAGCCCTTTCCTTTTTGTGATTTTCACACAAGTTATTTTCAAATGTAATGAAAAGGGTTAAAATGTGAACAAACCAAAAATCATAATCTTTGTAGAAGAATATGGCTTGAAAAACTGGAGCCACTGATTTAAGCATGGTTTTTTTTTAAATCAAATTACTAATGCCATTGAAAACTCAGAAATTCTAATAAAACGTATGTAATGTAATATCATATATCGCAGATATTCCCTTTAGAGATGTAATGCTACGGGGCCCATGCAGATCAGAAGCCATCAGTATTTTTCCAAACTTTGTGTTAACTTCTTTCAACACTGAGCGATGGAAAACAGTGAAACTGGAATATTTTCAGATGAAATGATTGTCAAGGGTTCTGATTCAGAGGTTGTGAACTAAAAAAAAAGTTCAGTTGTTGGGTATGCAGTGAAGTACGGTCTCTATCATGCATCACTGTCAGTCTGTCACAGATGAATTATGTCTTCTCTTAAAAGTGCCTTTTCTAATAAAAAGTCACTTGTACTTCTTAAGCTCTTTTTCTGCCTTATTCCTTATTAAATGTAGAGAGGGAGGAAGCACAGTGATGCTTTCCTGTAGCATAAATAGAGACCATGGCACACAGGCCAGAAAAGTCTGTTAAAGCAGCCTACAGTAATTCTTTGTAGGCTAATTTTGAATAATTTAAGAGCAGAAAAGAGGATCCTCTTTTCGTGTTGGAAGGCATTGGATTATTTGGTCGGTGGCTGGTGCAACTTGTGTGTACGCGTTTCCTTAGGTACCAGTAAAAGTAGGATGGTCTGATTGGGGGTAAAAGGTTCTCGTGCCCCTTGCAGAAAGCCTGGGGATGTTTTGGTGCTTACTATGGGGCTTTTCAGGTTATATTCATATTTGACTTAGTCTCAACGGTGTTTTCATGTACTGTAGGACCTCAGTGTTCTGGACATCAGTGTTCTGCCATGAAAGCAAGGCTATTTTAAAGAGCTATATTAAGGAGTAGTTCTGATGTTTTGAAGGCTATCCAGAAATAGGCATGCCTGGGTAGGAATTTCCACTTGAGTTGGTCAGAATTCTGAAGAGAGGATATGATGACCGTGTTGCTGTTTCGGTATTTGGGATAAGATCTCTGAGATGACTTTAATTTTAGGGATAGCATGCCTGCTATGATGTAATGTAATAATCCCTGTACAGAAGGGAACAGAGTAATACTTTACATTCCTGAAACAATCTTAAAGGCATTCTACGTATATTAAAAGCAGTGGCTAAAATTACTTCTTAATACTTTGCTTAAAGGTGAGAATTTAAAAAATGAAAAAGTGTGTTTCATATCCAAAATAGTGAAAGGGTTGAGACCCTCCACACTGGTACTTTTTAGTGTAACTTTTAACTTTTTGGGAGACCCTCCACACTGGTACTTTTTAGTGTAACTTTTAACTTTTTGGGATTCTGTTCTTATTTTTCATTTGTGTAATGTTTCAAAAGGTTTGTGATTGCAGTAGGTATACATATATATATTATTATAGTGTATGCCTTTTAAATTATTGTATTTTCTCTTTTTTGCATTTTTTTATAACTAAGTGGTTAGTTACTCACTTTTTTGTTTGTTTGCTTGCTTGCGCGTTTGCTTTTTTTTAAAAAAACAGAAAGAGGAACTCGTGCGATCTAAAATAGTTGCATGTAGCCTAGTGGCTGACCAGAGCTCAGAAGATTTCGTTTTGATATTCTTGGGACCATATTAAATAATCCAGGAGGCCACTCACTGCTTGGTGACCTTCTCCTGTAAGAGGGTTGGGGCAGTGAGATTTTGTCCAAGCCACTTACCAGCTGGATGACCTGGACCTATTTACTTTATTTCACTGATTCATAGTTTAAAATATGTAAAAAGGGGGATAATTCTTTACTGGCTAGTGAGAGTCGAATGGTAATAGAAGGGAAGGTGTTTTTGCGTACTGGTCAGCGTTTTATAATTACGTTACGCCTCTCATTTTGAGGCTTAATTATATAAACCTTTTGGGTAGGGTAGTTTGGTTCACCTGTCTGGGCCTTATCTAGTTCAAGGGTGGCACGCAGGTTACGTTTTGCTTACTCACTGGGGTTGGTACTTGCTGCCACGTTGATACGTAGATGCGTTTCTGGGCTCAGTGGGAAGGTGGCATGGTGAGCAGTGTTTTGACTGGGGACATGGGTCACAGAGGGTGGCTCCGGCGAGGGTTTCTTGGAATGCAGTTATCTGTGACCTCGTCCAGCCTTCTTAATTTTTAGGTGAGGAAATGGATCGTTTCCGTTTCCCATCTCAGGTATTTTTAGAGTCTTTGAAACGCTCCCTGTGATTTTGTTGCCTTCATTTATGGTAGTGATAAATGTGATAGGCATTTTGGAGGGCGGCACAAGCGAGGCTCAGGAGATGCAGGTTTTCTGTGCTGACTCGTTAATTGAGCAAACTGGTAGAAATGGGGTTAATTCTCCTATTTTACAGAATAGTGTGTCAAGTGAGGTAGCCATGAAAAGGGACAAATAGGAGTGTCCCATGGGTCTTCATTTATACCTGTGGCTGTTGGGTGTATGTGATTTTCCCACAGAGGTTGATTTTAGGTGCAGGAGCCAGATTTGTATTTTTTTAATATTATCATTGCCATGCCTGGAGGCATTGTGTTGTATTGTAGGTATTTACTATGAAGGGAATACATCTTGAATGCGTGTGGATTAGTGGAGGAAATCTATTGAAGTTTATTTATTCTTCAAGACTCCGGATACCTTGTTAACCCATTTTGGAATGAGCAGAGTAATTAGGCAGGGTGATGTGGCTGGTGTAGAAGAAATTACATACTGGCTGACGGTTTTGGTTACTCACCCTACACACAGCTTAAATCTGTGGCCTGAGTGTTTGTCATGAGTGAAGAAGTATTTGGAAGAATGTGACTTCCATTTTTACTTGGTTAAGGGGAGAAAAAGAATACTTAAACTCTTCCTGTACCAACTTAAAGTTGCCCCAGTGCCCCACCGCTGTCCCCGTCTTTGACATTTGACAGGCAGAATGGAGTGGAGTCCAAGTGTGAAAGAGAACTTGAGCTGGGACCGGCCCTCCGCGGGTGCTTCCCCTGTAGGACGCGGTCGTCCTTGTCCGGCCTGGGAGGTCGGCCCCGGTCCGTCCACCTCCCAGCTCCTCTGAGCGCTCCTGGGCCCTGAGCATAGTTCCTGCTGCAGCGTTTCTGACCTTGTTGGATGCTTAGCTTGGATCTGCCTGTCCCTCTTTATTGTGAGCTTTTTGAGGGCTGGGACTGTGTTTTTATATTCATAGTACCAGTGAAACGTTTGGCAGATAGCGGGTGCTCGTGTAAATGTTTGACTTTGACCAGAGCGTTCTTTTCCAGAACGTTCACTAATAATAACCACCATATTTTGGGAGCACCTGTAATGTTCAAGAAGCTTTGCTGTGTACGTAGGGGTGTAAGACAGTATTGGGTATGTCGTAAATGTTAATTAAGTTACTTAGTTCAAGCAAACAAACAAAACTAGCATCCTGGCCCCAGGAAGAGGTGCAGAGTTTGTTTCTTACTCAGACACAACGCTCAGGAGTGGGCCAAAAGAGTCCCGTTCAGCTTTGCTGAACTCCAAAGCCCTTTGGAGGGTACCAAGTTTCCTTGACTTTCTCTAAACCCTGAATTAATAGAAGGGCCATCATTCTGTTTTTTAGTCTTTTTGGTCATGGAACTTACAAATGCTCGTGAGCAGTAAGTTTATGCCTGTCTGTTTAGCTTATTTCTACTCCATTTAATGCCTGCTTTGTTTTGAAATACCAATACTTTTCCCCCCTATTTTTTTGCAGTTAGAAATAAAGCTGCTACGAATGCTAACTTGGATAGTTCGTGATGCTCATGAAGGAAGCTGTGTTAGTCATCTTGGGGTGCCATAACAAAATACCACCGACTGAGTGGCTTAGACCACAGAAACTTATTTTTTCAAAGGTCTGGAGGCTGGAAGTCTGAGATCACCGTGCCAGAATGGTTGGGTTCAGGTAGGGCTCTCTTTACTGGCTTACAGACTGTCTCCCTGGCTTCCTCCTGGTTGTATCCTGTAATGGGGGTGGGGGCAGGAGTGGAGGTAGAGAGAGAGAAGGAAAGAAAGAGAAACACAGAAACAGAGTTCTCTCTCCCTCTTCTTACAAGATCACCAGTCCTATCAGATCAGTATCCCTCCCACCCTTATGACCTCATTGAACCTTAAGTACCTCCTGGAAGTTCTATTTCCACATGAAGTCACCTGGGGGCATAGGGCTTCAGCCTATGAATGGGGTGGGAGGTTCCCTAGCAAAAGACACGCAGACTTTTTTTTGCCAGTGCACACAGCTTTGATGGAGGAAGTGAATCTGTATACTACTTAGATGATTTGTAGGTAAATGAAGAGGTAGATTTACACAAGAGATCACTTCTATTTGCTAGAAGTTTCTCAACATGGGGAAGCTGCTGTTTTGGAATGATTCCAATAAATGTAATTAGCCTGTCACTTTTCCCAAGAATGTTCTTGGTGTGAAGGAGTGTGTGCATCTTGAGTACAGAGGTTGCGTGGTGGAGCGTAACCAGAACAGGCTTTGAAGTCCAGCCGAGTTTGAACCCTGTTTTGACATTTTCTCACTGATTTCTGAGTAGGTTATAGTTTCTGAGAATCGAGTTCCTTCTCTAAAATGGTTATAATTTTTGCATTATGGCATTGCGAAAATTAAATCAGAAATAATCAGACACCGGATAACACTTGGCACATAAAATGGGCTTGATAAGAGTACATCCCCTCCTTCTACGAAGGTCTAACGTCTCTCTAAGTTTATGTAAGGCTATAAAGAACCACAGAAAATGGTACAGCTGCTGTAGAAACAGTCTGGCAGTTCCTCAGAAACTTAAACACAGAGTCACTGTATGACCCAGCAGTCCCGCTCCTAGGTGTGGCCCCGGGAGAGATGAAAACATGTCCACACATAAATTTGTTCACAAATGTTTATGACAGCATTATTTATAATAGCCGAAAAATGGAAGCAACTCAAACGTCCATCAGCTGACCAGTAGGGAATCAGACTGTGTTCTGTCCCTACAGTGGACTAATATTTGATCATTGAAAGAAATAAAGTACTATATCCGTGGTACAGCACGTATGGAAACATGCTAAGTGGAGGCAGTCGGACACCGGAGGCCACACGCGCTGGATGATTCCATTGGTGGGCAGTGTCCAGAGCAGGCAGATCAGAGAGACAGAAAGTGGGTCAGTGGTTGCCAGGGTCTGGGCAGGGGGAAGAGGAGTGGGAAGTGAATGTCCTTATGGAGGTGTATGGGGTTTCTCTCTGGGGCGATGAAATGTTCTGGAACTCAACAGTGGTGAGGTCTGCACACCTCGTGACCACTAAATTTAATCCTTTAAAATGGTGAATTCTAAGGTCTGAATTATATCTCAACTCCCATTGCCTTGTCCTTGGATTATTATTTTCACTTACTAACTAGAATGTGTGATATCAGAAGAGGGTCTTGTTGTAGGCTTTACATTGTTTCTGACACTTTTCTGACTTTGGATTAATGTTTGAAATGGACATCTTCGTGTTTTCTAAAGAGAGAGGCTGCAGACAGCACCACTGGGCTTTTCCGTGGGGGGGATCTGGCAGAGTGGGGTGCTGAGGTAGACACTGGGGTGCTGCCTTTGAGTGGCCTGAACACATTTCAGGGAGCCGTGTGGCCGTCCTCTGGCTGGGAGCCCTGGTAGTGAGGAAGGATGACTGAAGCCACTGATAAAATCAGTAGAGCAAATGCAGCAGAATCTTCAGGAGACTGGGCTGGGTGGGGAGATCCAGTGATCTCAAATACCAAGAAGATTTTGCCTTTGGGGAATGAAGTAGCCTTGATGACATTTTTAAATGGACTGAGCGACTTCCCCGGCAGTAACAGCCTTCTGGAACACTGGGTCTTGGCAGAGAGCACGTCTGCTGAGATGAAGTCAGGACGGCTACCTTTGTGCCTCCCAGGCCCTCAGTCTCCTTTTTTAGGTGTCTGCATTTTCTGTGTCAACTTGGTAGGGAAGCTGCTTCCTGAAGAAACCCAGGACGTAAGTGGAATCAAGCGAATGGCTCTTCAGGTCAAATCTCAACAGAGGCCCAGCTGCTCGTGTTACGGTGCAGTGCAGGGATCGTTCTGTGCAGGTTTTATAAAGATTCATTAAATATTGGTTATATTTAGAGCTGTCTTTGTTCTGCAGACTTGGTGTCCCTTCCTCTTCTCTCCCAAATTCTCCTCGCATCATAGGCAAGCAAAATTGGGGCTGTTCAATTTTCAACAATTTAAGATTTATGAGTTACAGGCTTTCATTGAAAACTTAGTCATTTTTACTTCTTTGTAGTCTCTTTAATCATTTTATTTGCAGTATTTTAAGAAAATGAACCAATTACTATTGTCTAAATAAATGTCAGATCTGTTTTTTTTATTTTTCTATTATTTTTTCCTCTTCCATTATAAAGCAGGACAGTTTTTGCATAGATTTTAGAAGTGTGGAAAGTATAAAGGTGCTAAACCAGAATTTTTGATATTTTGATGGATAGCTTTCTAGGTTTTTGTATAATGCATATATGCAGCCATACATGTGTTTATATGTGGGTATGGGTATGTTTTAAATAAAAGTGAGATCATACTATGTAAAGGCGAAATTATACTATATTATTTTGTAACGGGCCCCTTTCCTCCCAATTCTTGTCTCTACAGATCTGTGTAATTTTAAGTAACTAGTATTTTTACTATGCTTCAGTTAACCTTAATCTACTTAACCTCATAGTAGTACTTAGCTTCTTAAACACTAGTTTTGTTATAGAATCACTGCTGCGAACTTCTTCGGATATACGTCTTTGTGCAGATGTCTGCTGTTTTACATCTGCACATATACTTACATGTCAGGATCAGTCCCCAGAAGGAGCATCAAGTAGCATTTGCGTGTTCCTTTCTCTTCCTCCACCAGGGTCTGTCAGGTCAGCCCTGTTTGCCTCCCCCTCCCCCCTGCAGGCCAGTCCACCCCTGAGCAGTTAGTGTCTCCCGGTTCCCGTCTTGTCCTCTGTTTTCCATGCATCGGTCAGTTCCAGTGACCTTAACCCCTACATCAGATGTTGTTGTTATTCCCTCGCTAAAGCCTTCAATGGCATCTCAGGGCTCTTAGAATGAAGCCCAAATTAATAAAACCAAAATTACTAAGGTTCTGCCTGATCTGGCTGTATTCCTAGTTGTGAGCTCAGTCCTCTGTGAGTTCACAGTAAGTATTTGAGTGACTAACAAATGAAATGACCGGACCAAAGGGAATTTTACAGTTTTTGATACTCATTACCCAATGAGCAACAGTAGATGGGAGTGCCAGTTTCCCGGCATTCCGGCCAACTCCGGGTGCTATCAGGCTTTTTAATCTTTGCCAATCTGATAGGCAAAAGGTGTTTCCTCACGGTTTTCATTTGTATTTCTTTGATTACTAGTGGAGTCGAACATTTCTTCATGTGTTCATTGGCCGTCTTTGTTGTTGTGAGTCATCTGCTTATGAGCTTTGTCTGTTTCCCAGTGGGATGTTTAGTTTTTCTCGTAATGATTTATAATACATTTAATGAGTGCAGATGTATTGTCTCAGTTATCTGTCGTGGTGTAACAAACCACTCAAAACCTGGTAACACATGTGTGAGCTCTTTGGGGCAGTTCTGCTGGTCTCACCTGCTCTCATCCATGCTCTGTGCCTTGGTTGGGTGCATGTGGTGTGTGTCTCCGCCTGTCTCTTATTAGGAATAGCGGCCCTCCACGAGGTCATGCCTCGCGGCCCAAGCTCTTACCAAACGTCTGTCTGCAGCTGGCCCTCTGTGTCTTTCTGGCGAAAGCCAGTCACATGATCTGTGTGGGAGGAGCCTACGCCGGGATGTATCCACAGGTGGGATTCATTGGGGGCACAACATAAAATCTACCACATTGTCTTCTAAATTCGTCACTGGTTTTTTTGTTGGTTTTGGTATCGAAGTTTTAAAATTTTCTGTCGGTCTTTATCTGTACAGCTCTGCCTTCAGTGTCTTGCTTTCTCCGACGTAAAATCATGTATGTATTCACTTGCATTTTCTTCTGTTAAGTTTGTGGTTTCATTTATGTTTAAATTTAAGCCACTTGAAATTTATCTTGATGTGAGATGGGAGGTTACCATGTAAGTGCCAGTCGCTTGTCGGCATCATTTGTTCGGTAATCTGCGCTTTCCATCCCGCCGATGCAGAATGCAGCCGAATCCCTACCAGGGTTCTGGTGCTGGACTCATTAGTTATCTCATTCCCTGCCAATGCCTCACTCTTTCAATCACTCTAAGCATAATTTTTTAACATCTATAACGGACGTTACTGTTGGCTTTCTTATCTTTCAAAACTTTATTTGCTGTTTCATTTAGTATGTTCTCTTAGGTAAGTCATAGAGTCATTTCTATCAATAGAACAAGTAAAGATGAAATAAAAAAGAAATGACACCTCCAGCCTGTTGGAGTTTTAACTAGAAATGTGTTAAAGCAGTAGATTAATACGGGTGGAGAAGCAACTGACCCTGTTTTAAAAGCAGGGTTTCCGTTCTTTTTTCTCTCCATGTGTTCAGATTTTTAAATTTCATCTTTAGTAAAGTGCAGCAACATGTTAGTTTCTAGTTTAATAAGTTGATATGGCCCTTTCGAAAAAGTCCTTTTATCTTTAAAAATTAAAATTTTAACATTTTTACTATAAATCCATCTGTTCTCACTTTTTTTGTGTGTGTTAATTTCACTTAAAATGCATGTGCTTGTGTTTTTAAAAGTTTTTCTTTGGTTAATAAAATAAATTCCAATGCTGGCATTTCTGTTCCTCAGTTTTCTTACATTTTGAAATATAATAGATAACAGTTACTGAGAGCTTGTTGCCTGAAATACTTTACAAACTAACCATTTAACACTCCTAACAACGGAGAAGTAGGAACTGTTGGTGTCCCCATCTAATATGTGAGGAAACTAAGGGTGGGGGGCGCTGGTTAAAGGACTTGCCCAGGACACCAGCTAGTAAACACTGGTTCACTCCCGGCCTGCGCTTTTACCCAGCATGCCCTAGGGCACAGGTGGCAAACACAAGACCCGCAGGCTGAATCCAGCCCTCCACCTTGTTTCTACCTGGGGGCAGCACAGAGCTCTGGCTCAACTGTTAAGGAGTAGTTGCATTTATATGCTCCTAAAATGACATTGGACCCTTTGAAGGCAACCACAAGACTGATGTGGCCCCTGGTAAAAATGAGTTTGACACCCCCTGCCCTAGGGCCTCTAGTGCTTAACTTTTATGAAGTGAGGTGTATGTATGAATTCTCTAAAGGTTAATGTACAAGCAAATAATGTATTTTTCTTTGTGATTTCATCATTTCAAGGTTCTTTATTTTCTGAAAATAATTAGTAGAAGAACAAGGTTGTGTAGAATGAATTGACCTAGAAGAGGAGCAACATTTCAAAGATAGCAGGGATAGGGAGAAAAGGCGTATTTAAAAAAAATGGTTTAATCTTGAAAAATAAAACAAAATTATAAAAACATTCATATTACGGTTGCAACTATGTGTTCAGTTCTTAGAATGGAAGAAGAATAAATCAAGTGTTGGCTGCTGCTTTTTTCTATACTTTTTCTTAAAATTGTAAGATGGGATGAAACTATCTTCCATGTTAGGAGGGACTTTTCCAGTATGAGCCCGTAGAAAGTCATTTTTGCCGGAAGGGTTAGGCTTTGTTAGTGAAACCCGGGGGGCTTTCCTTAGATGTTCTGTTCAGATGGTTTTCTTTTGACTCCTGTTGCCTCATCTTTATTAGCCTTCTCCAAAGTATTAACTGGTTGTATCTGAGAATGTTTTAGCTGCAAGTAACAGACTTAAAGTATATAAACATTAAGAAAATTTCCTATCTCGTACATGTAACTGAAGTCCAGAGGGGGAGGCTCCTGCATTTGGTGGCTCACTGATGTCGTTGAGAACCCAGGTTCATTTGCCATCTTTGTCGTCCGCTTCATCTACGCCGGTAGGAAGCGGGCCATGGGATTTCTAGGCTTCACATGCAGACCCAGAAATTCTTTGAGGAAGGAGGACCCTTCCTTCCCGGGGTTCCTTTTCTTTTCCCTTTAAGGTGTAATTGACATACAGCTAAACGTGTACTTCGTAAGTGTACACACAGCCTGATGAACTTCCACCGTATATACATACCTGTGTAGCCACCAAACAGGTCAGGATGCCGACCGGTACTTATCACCCCATTAAGTTCTCTGATGTTCCTTCCTAATCAGTGTCCCTCTCAAACCTCCAATTTTGTTGGTGGCTTTGCCAGTGGTTGGCAACAGTTCTCATCATTTTCAGTGACTTCATAAAGGCCTGCTTTTGGGGAGGCTCACTTGCAGTTTGTAGATGAGTTGCACTGTGTTGCTTTGTAATCGAAACAGCTGCCGGTCTTTGAGAGACGGACGGGGTAAGGGTGAAGTGGGCTACTGCAGGTTCATGCTACCTGGGGAGGGGTGTTCGATAGGGACTAATTTTATAAATGGTTAACCCTTTAGTGGGTATTTTGGTGTGAGGATTACCTTCGCTTCCCTGGGCAATCTGGCAATTTGGGGGAGTCGGGCAGTGAGTCGCGTGAAGACCCCTGAGCCTATTTTGTCCTGTATTAATTTTTACGTGTGTGCTCTGGAGTCTGCAATTTACTGCGTTGATCTGTTACCCATCTGTTAACCTATGCAGCGGTCCAGTCTTTCCGAAATTCAGGTTTGATCAGCTGATCTCATGTCGGACACACGTCAGTGGCTTCCCATTGCCCTTGGAATTGTCATGGCCTACTTCCTGCATGATTCTTTTTGCTTTGTGATTCCAAGGTTAGTAAAATGGCCCAATAGGATAAATCCTCAAAACCACTTATAAAAAAGTAATAACGTGCATAGACATGAACTACTACTCCCTTAAGCTTACAGTTTCAGTGGGGGAGGAGCCGTGAATCAATTCACTAGAGCTGAATGCATGCTCTCACGAGGGTAGAGACTATTTCATCTGTTTTTGTTGGATTCCTTTGCTAAGTAACGTCAGCTGCAAAGAGTTAAAATTTTCCCTAGTACGTATATAACATGGCAGATTGCCAAGGTTATTTTGTATTGCTTTAAAAAAGCATTTTGTTCTGTGCATCGGTTATTTTGTTCAAGTCATCTACGTGAAGGGAAATCCCCCTTAATACTATCTTTTTGTATTTCTCTGGATATGAAAGTTTTTCTGGGTGTTTTTTCATTTGGGGCAGAGATGGTCAAGCTTAATAGAATCATGATTGGTTTCAGAGTTGTTCTACTATTTACTGGCTGTCCCAGATTTCAATTTCTTTCTCTACAGAATGGGATTAATAACCCATGGCCTGGAGCTGCAGTTTGCCATAATGCATTTGGAGGATTTATGGGTTTATGGAAATGGAGTTCAAGCTCCTGAATGTTCTTTTGCCTTTTCTCTAACTTTTAATGTAAAAGACTTCTTTTCTGTTTTTAGGCATTCTACAGAATAAAATACCTAGGAATAAATTTAACCAAGGAGGTGAAAGACTTGTGTACTGAAAATCATAAAATATTGCTGAAATAAATTAAAACCTAAATAATTGAAAAGACCTTTTGTGCTCATGGATTAGAAAACTTGAAAAGTGATGTACACATTCAATACAATCTTTGTCAAAATCCCACTGGCATTTTTTTTTCCAGAAATAGAAGAACCCATTCTAAAATTCATAGAGAATTTCAAGGGACTTGGAATAGCCAAAATAATCTTTAAAAAAGAACAAAGTGGGAAGATTCGCATTTTCTGATTTCAAAACTTACTACAAACCATAGTGATCGAGAGTTGGGTAGTAGCAAGCATAAGTGTAGCCCTGTAGACCCGTGGAACAGAATAGAGAACCGGGAAGTAACCTCTCCCATGTATGGTCACTTGGTATTTGGCAGGGGTGCGAAGGCCGTTCAGTGGGGAAAGGATAATATTTTCAACAGATAATGGTGGGAAAACTGGATACTCCTGGTTCTTTTGAACGAGAGAGTATATAGTATTGCATTTTTTCCCTGCAATGTGAATGCCGGCCTCTGCATCCAGTTTCTCAGCCTTGGCACTATTGGTATTTGGGACCAGGTGATTCTGTGTTGTGGAGCTGCCCTGGGCCTTGGAGGATGCTTAGCATCTCCGGCCTCTACTTACCAGATGCTAGTAGCCCACTCCTGGCTTTTCCCCTAGTGGTGACAGCCAAGTGTATGTTCAGTGTATTTAAAGCACTTAAATGTTTTATGTTGAAATGAAAAAAAAGGCGATACTTGTGCTATTTGCAGCTTTTATTATAAAGACATATCTGTTTGGTTACTTAGATGTTAGCTTGGTGACCCAGCCACAATTTATAGACAGTGTTTCAGAGAAGAGCATCTACCCTGAAAAGTCAATTGATAAAAGCCCATTTTTACCTGAAGATAAATATATATATATATCTATATATATATTGGTTTTCAAATTGTAACGTTAAGTGAAATTAAAAAAAAACACTTTCAAAGAAATTGTTGTATTTCATTGCTAGTTTCACACATGTATTTGAAATATACTTAACTCATTGTTTTTAAAGATATTTTCATTATTAACTTTTGTGTCCCAAAGAGCTGGTAGGTTTTCCTCACTGATCCAGAGGGCCCAATACCTGAAGACTCAATACATGCCTGGCACAGGGCACAAGTCCTTGGCTGCAGACCACAGTGTCTCTGAGGCTAATCTTTGGGTAACCTTTGGTCACGCTGGGGACATGTGTAGAGGGCTAGCCAATTATATATGACAACTTTTAATATCCTCTATTCATGTAAAATAAGTAGATGGTTGATAAGTAACAGCTATTACTTGTTGCTCATTTAAAGACAGGCCAGCCAAATTGGGAAGGGCTTCATGTGAGTTATTCCACTTAATGGGTTGGAATAAGCCATGAGATTGGCGTCATTGGTAGTTTTACAGTGGGGGAAAGCAAGGCTTAGAATGCTTAAGTGACTTGGCTGAAGCCACACGGCTGGTAAATGACACCTGAGGTTCAAATCAAGTCCTGCCTAATTCCAAAGAACTTGGTCTTAATACTTTGTATGGCCTCTAGTTGTTTTACCTTTCAATGCTACTTCTCAAATGCCCTTGTCCATTCTTAACATCTCATCCAATACCGTCTCACCTCGCATTTGGAGTTTGCATAGAAAGTAGTGGGAAATGCTGCAGATGGGGCTGGATTGTATAAGGCTTGGGAGGACAGCTAAATGAATGAAACTTAATGTGCTACATACTTCTATACACTATTCTTCTAACCCTTACAGCTACTCTGCAGGCTAGGTATCATCCTCATTAATGCCCTTGCCGCTGGAGAATTCGAGGCTAGTGAGTGATGGAACCTGGACCTGAGCCCTGCATTGTCTCACTTGCTTACCTGTAAGTGCTTTACCCTGTGTCTTCCAATGATTTGACTTTTCCGGTAGACTAATAACTTCCAGTCTGTGGGCTCTGGGGCCGGCTGTGGGATTGTGTTACAGAGTATTCGAACCCCTGTCTTCACCAAAGATGCCAGCCTTCACATGTGTTATGTTTCAAGTATATGTACCTGCTGTTATGGTAATGTACAGATTAATTTAAAAGCTAGTAAATTCAAAGTGTGTTTTAAGTTACATTTTCTCAGACAACATGTGTTAGAAGTAGAAATAAATGAATTTAAAGGGCCTTCTCAT
The DNA here is from genome assembly GCA_004027735.1 of Carollia perspicillata. Taxonomy (NCBI): domain Eukaryota; kingdom Metazoa; phylum Chordata; class Mammalia; order Chiroptera; family Phyllostomidae; genus Carollia; species Carollia perspicillata. The sequence continues at coordinate 15,710 of PVKM010024113.1, forward strand.
CTTCCAGAAGGTCGGGAACCACTATTGTAAATTGATTTTCTCTGTAATTAATCTGCTTCTTAGGTGGAGCTTGGCAACCATTTAACTTTCTTGAAAGAACTTTGGGAAATCCCAAAACAATGAAAGTATATAAAGCTGTGGCAAGAATCACTGCAAACTTTTTTTCCCTTTAGATGAGGTAGATGTCTGTTAAAATTTTTTTTTTGTGAAATGTTACTAGTTACCTGTATGGGCAGCCCACAAAAATAGTTCAAATAAATTTTAAGTGGGAGAAAATTTTAATTATCAGAGAATTATGGCTCTCGCCTATAAATGATGATTTTTAGAAAATTCACCGAAAGGATCGAATTATTTCTTTTCGGAGTTATGAAACAAAAGATGTCTTATGCTATTAGGATTTTTTAAAAACCAGCTCATGAAGATGATGCTTTTTAAAAGAAATGTGTCCAAAATCGAGTAGCAGTTTTTTGTTAGTACATACAGAAACATGGAGAGTAAGGGCACAGTGGATAAATGCATGTTGTGAATAGGCTGAAATTGGGGCTTGTGATTTTACAGTTTTAGAAATTACATCATCAGACTTTTGATGTTAGGGTTGGTCTATGCATATTTGTTTTTGCATATTTTCTCAGCCTTGATGGGGTTAATTGTGGCCTGGCAAATCAAGACAAGGAGTTCTGTGCTGTTTCAGACTGCAGAATCCTGTTGCTATGCAACACACATTGTCAGTCAGTATAGGGTATAGTAAATTGGTATTCTGGGTCCCCTTTCACCACATGCTCATTTTGTAATCTGAAGAGAAGTGGTTTCGGGCTATTTTGCAAGGTTTTATTTTAAAACAGGCATTTAAAATTTTTTGTTGCTTTTTGGAATTGGTTTACACTCAAGGTCTGGGAAGCCTTTCTGTTCTGATGTAGAAGGGACACTGAAATGCTAGTGTTCAGAGAAAGGGGTTTTATAGCTCCGTTTCCAGGTTGTTTCAGGTTAGAGCACTCATTTTATTTTGTTATTGTGAGAGAGGTGATGTTGCCAGCTTCAATGAGTAACTTTTTGTTTGACAAGTCCAGTTAGATAATGTGAACATCAGAGAACACCATATTATCTTTGAAATTTATTTAGAAAAGTATTCCTTACCTGATGAAGATTATTTTTATAGAGAGTCTTATGTGGAATCGGATCATTTACTTTCTTCCAGGAGAACTTACAATGTTTTAATAGCAAATGGGTGATGTGCATAATATAAAATTCACTATTTTCACCGTTTTTAAGTGGCATTAAGGACGTTAACATTGTCGTGCATCCGTCATCTCTGTTCGTCTGCAGAACTGAGTGATAGCCTTTTGCATCTGTTTAGTAACTCAGCCCAGGCCGTCTTCTAGATGCTTTAGGTAAATCAACTCATTCGGTCTTCCTAACGATCTTACAAGGTAAGTACTCTCGTTATGTTCCAAACGAGAAGGCTGAGAGGAACACACACCAGTCCCACGAGTGGAATCAGAATTCTCGGCCTCCGCGTTCTGTTGTTCTCTTTGGGAATTACTGCTTCTGTTTAGTGGTAAGAGCAGTGATTTAAAATATACATGTGTTTTGTAGCTTTGTTGCGTAATGGTAACATACTTAATGAATTTGGTTTGGCCGTAAATCCCTGCAATATTTTAGACATTTTTCTGAATATTTTAAAAGGAGACAGTTGATATTTTATGTTATGGCTAATTGTCTATGAAATGATGGGCATGATGGTTCATCTTATAGAAAGGATTTAACTCCCTTTTTCAGTTTGTTGCTGGGCCATTTTCCATGCCAGTCCTTCTAGTAGAGTGTACAGAGAATGCAGATTATTTTCTGGTAGTTTAATAGAAATACGCAGGAAGGTGCCTCCGTTGTTGGAGAATTGTAATGGGATGCCATCAGAAGTCTAAAGCCAGTTGGCATTGGATCATCTGCTTAATATTTTCTAAATTTGTGCTTTTCTTTTTCATGGATAATTTGGAGTTCATTGTAGTAATGACAATCTGGAATAAAGAGCAGTAGGCAGGGATGAAAGGGAGAAAAAACAGTACAAGGTGTTGTTTGAACTTGCAGTTAACGCAAAGGGATGGTTTGTTCGCTTGCTAGCTCGCTTTCTTTCTGGTAGGCACTGTATTTCTAGTCCCCTTTTTAACTAAAGAACTCCCCCCTGCCCCCATATTCTGGTGCCTCTTCTAGCTTGAGAACCCTGGACCTTGAGCTTCCCTGAATTTATATGTTCATGTCTTGTGTAACCAGAGCAACTCCACAGTCATTTTGCTTTTCATTTCTCTTCACAGTTGCACCGTCTTAAAAAAGCATTTCCTCCTTTTATTTTTGTGTATTTACATATGCATTTGATTATATTCTGTGCATTTTTTTGCCTTGTTCACATGATATGCTTTGCATTTTCTGTGCTTTTAAAAAACTGCTCAGAATTTTATTAGTTGCATATTTCACTGTAATTTACCTATTTTGTTTTAAATGGCTATTTACATGGTTTAAAGTGATTTTGTGTAATGAGTAATGCTTTCATGAACCCAAAGGGTTTTTTCCCCCTCCTAATTGCAGACTGATTCCTTTAGATTTCCAGAAATAGTATTAGATCTCTGAAGAAATAGAAACAGTTTTAAAAGCTCTTGAATCATATTGCCAACTGCTTTCCGAAAGTGTTGTACCAGTTTTCGTGTCAGCTAGCAAATACTCGGAGCGTCTATTTTACCACAACCAGTGGCAGCAGAGCATGTTTTGGTGCTAACCTTTCAATCTAAGAAGAATTGACTGATGATGGCTCTGCTGGATTTTTAGCCTGAATCACACCTAAAACCAAAAGGGTGCTTTTTAAGTTCTGTTTTGATGCAGCCACTACCCAGGTAAGATTTCATTTCACATCTTTCGGATGCATGAAGTCACTTGTTTGCTCTTCAACCCCCTCTTAATTATTTTAATAAGTTGCATGGTGTATGCGACAAAGTAGTGTGTGTTTTAAGTGACGTTTCCCTGGAACGCTGGGGCAGATGAGGCTCGGCCTCCCCCTTCGGCCTGCCAGCGGGCTCCGTGTGGTGGGGGCGGTGCCCGAAGTCAGCGGCAGCAGCCACCTTGTCCAGGGGCTGCTTCTCACGTGTAGCCTGAGTCACTGTGACTTCTTTAGCTAGAAAATCACGAACAGCTCTAGAGGTGAAGTGACTTTTCCCTAAACACTGGTTCTGGAACTCAGAAGTATTAAATTCTGATGGAACTCTTTCCCCCTGAATAAAGGTCCAGGGAGAGTTTTCCTGAGAGTTGATTATGTGGCCTCCTACTAGCGTCCAGCACGGTTTGCCATCCTGGCCTCGAACCCCTGGCACTCAGTGATTTTTAGGCTCTCTTGGTTCTCTCTGTCTTTCTCATTGGCTGGAATGTCTTGGTCCTTCCCTCCCTTTTCTCCTCTCCTGTCTTACTCAGCCCCTGGGCTTTGCTCTGCAGTGTGCCTCTGATTCCCAGGCTTGAGTGTCTGGCCAGCTTTCTCTCGTGAGCTCCAGATAATAAGCTGACAACTCACTTCATTTGATGCAACTAATAGACCCCTTAAATACCGTGTTTCCAAACCAGAGTGTGTAGTATGTTCATGCGACTATGTGGTTACCGATAAATAGGTATTTCAGTGAGGAAAATTTGTCCTCAGATTTTCATCTATAAAAATAACATAAGGTGCTAAGTTATCAGTAATATCAATGTAAGACTTGTAATATTGAAACAGATGTCTTCTGTTCTCCTTCTGTAAGTCCTGGACCCCCTCATTTTCCTTTTGGTAGGGCTCAAGAAGGTACTTACTTACTTCTGAGTACAAAAACCATTATTAAAGGATTTCACTCACGCGATCTTTCATATGCCCTGTACCTGCACCGTCACGAACCATTTCCTTCTCTCAGCTTAGTGTTTTGCGTGTCACCTGACACACGGTGATTGGAACTGCCGCACGACGGTGCCACTTCCTACTCAGCAGTTCATTGTATCATGCATTTTGTAGAGCATTGTATGTCTTTGACTATTACTGCGCTTTTGCCTCTACAAAAGTAAGGGGAAAGCAGAAGAAATGAAATGTTAACAACAGTCGAGGTAAATGTACAAGGCACCAGGTATTCCGAACGTGGTGATTCTTTGGGCGCAATGGGGCTGGACCCTGTTGGTGCTTAAGCTGGCTGTCTGGGTCTGTATATCAGGCAGGGTAATTTCGTTGACGCTGATGGAAACTGCAGTTAGCTTACGAAGGATGAGAGGACAGCTTACAGAGCCAAGGCCGCTGGACCCAGGGCAGCTGCCGGCGGATATCAGGGACAGTGACAGAGCAGCCCTCCCGGTGGACTGGGGGTCACTCTGTCTTACCTTTGCTTGGCTTTAGTCTTTGCCACTACAGTCTTTCTCCATGGTTTCTCCAGCTCCACATTGCTCCAGCTTTTGTAAGTTGTCATCAAAGAATGCTTTCTGTAATCCTCGGGTAGAAAAATCCTAGATTAAGACTGGCGACCAGGCCTGCTTGGGTCCTGGTCCCTTCTTCAGTGTGTGTGGGGGGGTGTCGCGGTACTGTGATGAGCACCAGGGGTAGTGGAGAACGAACACTTCTCTGCAGTGAGAGAAGGAATCTTGGCAACATATACTCATTAGGATGGTCAACTGCGAAGGACCACGGCAAAATTACGTCATGTGTAGAAAATACAGGGACCGTGTCTAAAAGGTGAAGTCTTATGATGGAAGAAGTGGAAGATTAATATTTCAGGGATCTGTTAGACTGATAGGATTATAGAGCTTGTTGAGGAATGTAGCTTGGAACACTTTTTTCATTTATAATAATAGTCTGGAGTTCAATTTTATACTAAAAAATTTAAGGACAGTTGGTGAGATAACATTTAGTTTATTGTGAAGTCTCTGAGCAATTAAAAAAAGTCACTTCTGTCTACTAAATATTGCTTCAGATAAGCCAGGAAAACTGGAATTTGATGTGAGATTTAGAAAGTTAATTTTACCTGTATTTTATATTTACTTTG